>JAROYE020000079.1:0-44660 GCA_029619315.2 Dynastes maya | reverse complement strand
TTCCCCTTTTCCCCCCCCTCCCCCCCTCCCCCCCCCCTTTCTTTCTTTTTCCCTTTCCCTCCCCCTTTTCCCTTCCCCTTTTCCCCCCCCCCCCCTTTCCCCCCCCTCCCTTTCCCCTTCTCCCCTTTTCCCTCCCCTCCCCCCCTTCCCCCTCCCCCCCCCCCCCCCCCCTCCCCCTTCCCCCCCCCTCCCCCCCCTTTCTTCCCCCCCCTCCCCCTCCTCCCCCCTTTCTTTTTCCCTTCTCTCCCCCCTTTTTTTTTCCCTCCCCCTTCCTCCCCTTTCCCCCTCCCCCCCCTTTCCCCCTTTTTCCCCCCCCCTCCCCTCCCCTCCCACCCTCTTCCTTTTCCTCCCCCCTCCTCCCCCCCCTCCCCCCCCCTCTCCCCCTCCCCCCTCCTCCCCCCCCTCCCTTCCCCCCCCCCCCTTCCTCTTCCCCCTCTCTTCCCCCCTTTCTTCCCTCCCCCCTCCCCCCCCTTCCCCCCCCCCCTCCCTTCCTTCCCCCCCTCTTCCCCTCCCTTCCCTTCCCCCCCCCTTCCCCCCCCCCCCCCTCCCTCCTTCCCCCCCTTTCCCCCTCTCTCCCCCCTCCCCCTCCTCCCTTCCCCTTTCCCCTTTCCCCCCCCCCCTTCCCCCCCCCTTCTCCCCCCCCCCTTCCCCCCCTCCCCCCCTCCTTCTCCCTCCCCCCCCCTTTCCCTCCCTTTTTTCCCCCTCTTTTTCTCTTTCCTCCCCCCCCCCCCTCTCCCTCTTTATCCCCCCTTTTTTTCCTCCCCCCCTCCCCCCTTCCCCCCCCTTTTTTCCCTCTCCCCCTTATTCCTTTCCCTTCCCTCCCTTCTCCCCCCCTTCCTTCCTTTTTCCCCTTTCCCTTTTCCCCCTTTCCTCCCCCCCCCTTTTTTTCCCCCCCCCCTTCTCCCTCTCCCCCCCCCCTCCCCCTTCCCCCCCCCTTTCCCCCCCCCCTTTCCCTCCCCCCCTCTTTCTCCCCCCTTCCCCCCCCCCCCCTTCCTCCTTCTTTTTTCCTACCCCTTCCCCCCCCCTTTTCCCCCCCCCCTCCCCCCTCCCCCCCCTCCTCCCCCTCCTTCCCTCCCCCTCCCCCCCCTTTTTTTCCCCTTCTTCCCCCCCTCCCCTTCCTCTCCTTTTCTCTCCCCCTCCCCCCCCTCCCTTCCCCTCTTCCCTCCCTCCCTCTTCCCCCCTTCTCTCCCCTTTCTCTCCTTCCTCCCCTTCCCTCCCCCCTCCCTTTTCCCTTTCTTCCCCCCCTCTCTCCCCTCTCCCCCCTCCCTCTTCCTCCCCCTTCTCCTCTTCTCTCTCCCTCCCCCTCCCTTTCCTTCCCTCCCCCTTCCCTCTCCCCTCCCCCCTCCCCTCCTTCTTCCATTTCCCCCCGCCCCTCTTCCCCCCTCTCCGCCTTCCCTCTCCCCCCTCTCACCCCCCTCCCTCTCTCCCTTCCCCCGCCCCCCTCCCTCCCTCTCTCTCCCGCTCTTCCCCTCCCTCTCCCCCCTCTCCCTCCTCCCCCTTCACTGCCCCCCTCCTTCCCCCCTCTCCGCCCTCCCCTCACCCTCCCTCTCTTCCCTCCTCCCTTCTCCCCCCCCCCCTCCTCCCTCATCCTCTCTCCCCTCTCTCCTCCCCTTCCCTCCCCCCCTCCCTTCCCCTCCCCTCCCCTCCCGCCCTCCCCCCATCTCACCCCCTTCCCCTCCCCTCCTCTCTCGCCCCCCCCCCTCTCCGCTCTCCCTTCTACATCCCCCCTCCTCCCCCTCTCCTCCCCTCCTCCCCCTTCCCCCCCCCTCTCCCCTCCCCCCCTCCCCTCCTCCCCTCCTCCCCCTCCCATTCTCCTCTTCCCCCCCACGCTTCCTCCTTCCCTCTCCCCCCCCGTACCCTCCTCCTCTCCCCCCTCTCCTTTTTCCCCCCCTCTCTCCCCCGCCCTCTCTCACCTGTCTCTCCCCTCTCTCTTCTCCTCCCTCTCCCCCCCCCTCCCTCCTCCCCCTTTTTCACCCCCCCCCCCCCTCCCCCCCCCCCCCTCCTCCCTCCTCCCGCCCCCCCTCCCTCCTTCTCCCCACCTCTCTCCGCCGCCCTCTCCCCCTCCCTCCCTCTTCCCCTCCTCCCCCCCCTTCATCCCCCCTCCCCCCTCTCTCCCCTCCTCCCTCTCCCTCCTCAATCTTCTCTCCCCTCCCTTCCCGTCCCTCCCCCTCTCCTCATCCCCCTTCCCTTCTCCTCCTCTCCCCGCTCTTCCCCTCCCTCCCCCCTCTCCTCCCCCCCTACCCCCCCTTCTCTCTCCCTCTCTCTTCTCCTCTCTCCCCACTCCCCCCCTCCCCACCCTCCTCCTCCCTCTCTCATTCTCTCCCCCCCCTATCCTATCGTCCCTTTCTGCCCCCACCTCTCCTCCTCGCTTTCTCAGCTCTCCCCCTTCCTCCTCTCTCTCCCACTTCCCTCTCTCTACCCCTCTCCCCCCCCCCCTGCTCTCTTCCCTCCCTCCCCTGCCCTCTACCCCTCCCCCCCCCCCCCCCTCCTCTCACCTCTTCCCCCCCCTCCTTTTCCACCCCTCCCCCTTCTCCCGTACTCCCCCTTCCCTCTCCTCCTTTCCCTCTCTCTCTCTCTCCTCCCTCCCCTCCTCATCCCCCCTTCCCCCACCACTCCCCCCCTCTCCCCTCGCCCCCGCCTCCCCCTCTCCTCCTCCCCCCCCCCTCCCCCCCTCCCTACCCCCGCTCCACCTCCCTTCCCATTCCCCCTTCCCCACTCTCCCCCCCTCCCCCATGTCCTCTCCTCCCTCCTCCCCCTCCACCTTCCTCCCCCCTCTCCACCTCTACTCCCCCCCTCCTTCCCCCTCCCCTCCCCTACCTCCCTCTCTTCGTCCCCTCCTCCCTTCCCCCCTCCCTCCCTCTTGTCGCTCCCCCCTTTCCTCCCTTCCGCCACCTCCCCCTCCCCCTCCCTCCCCCCTCCCTTCTTCCTTCTCCCCCCCCTCTCCTTTCCCTCTCCTCCCCTCCCTCTCTCCTCCCTCCCCTTTACCTCCCCCCCCCCCCCCCCCCCGCCCCTCCCCCCCTCTCTCCTCCCCCCCCTACTCTCTCCCTCTCCCTCTTTTCCTCCACCCCCCTTCTCCCTCCTCCCCTCCTCCCCCTCCCCCCCCTCTCCCCTCTCCCCCCCCCTCTCTCCCTACTCCCCTCTTCCTCCTTCTCTCCCTCCTCTCACTCCTCCCCCCTCCCCTCTCCTCCTTCTCCCCTCCCCCCCCCTCTCCCCTTCCTCCCCCTTCATTTCCCTTTCTCTCCTCTCCCCCTTCCTCCCTCCCCCCCCCCCTCCCACCCTCTCATCCCCTCTCTCCCCCCCTCTCTTATCCTCCTCCCCCACCCCCTCCCTCCTCGTCCTCCTCCACCTCCCCCCCTCCCCCTCTCCCCCTCCTCTCTCCCCTACTCCCTCCCCTCCCTCCCCCTCTCCCCCTTCCCCCCTCCTCCCCCTCCCTCACCCCCTCCTCCCTCCCCCCTCCCTCCCCTCCCCTCCCCACCACTCTTCTTCACGCGCCCGCCCACTCCTCCTTCCACCCCTACGCCCCTTCCCTACCCTCTTCTCCCCCCTCCCCCCCCACTCTCCCCTCCCTCCATCCTCTCCCACCCCTACCCTCCCCCTTCCTCCCCCCATCTCCACCCCCCCTTTCCTTCCTCTCCTCTCCCCCCCCTCTCCCCTCTCTCTCCTCCCCCTCCCTCCCTCTCCCCCTCCCCCCCTCCTCCCCCCCCCTCTCCCCTTCCCCCTCTTCCTCTCCCCCGTTCCCCCCCCCCCTCCTCTCCCCCTCCCTCCCCTCCCGCTTCCCTTCCCTTCCCCCTCTTCCCTCCTCTCCCCCCCCTCCTCCCCTCCTCCCTCTCGCCTCTCCTCCTCCCCTCCTCCTCCAGCCTTCCTACCCCCCTCCCTACCTTTCTCTCCTCCCCCCCTTCACTCCCTATCATTCTTCTCATCTCTCTTCCCCCCCTCTCTCCCCGCTCCCTTCCCCCACCCTTCTTCCCCCTCCCCTCTCCGCCCCCCCTCTTCCTCCTCCCCCCTCTCCACTATCCTCTCCCCCCACTCCCCCCTTCTACCCCTCCTCTCCCCCCTCCTCCAACCCCTCCCACCCCTCGTCCCACCCTCCCTTCCTCCTCCCGTCCCTCCTTCCCCCCCTCCCTCCTCCCCCCTCTCCCCCCTCCCCCCCCCCTTTTCCTCTCCCTCCCTTCCCCCCCCTACTCCTCCCTCCCCCTGCTTTCTTCCTCCTCGTCTCTCCCCCCCTCCTCCTCTCCCCCCTCTCCCCTCCCCCCTCCCCCCCATGCCCCCTCCCCATTCCCCACCCCTCCCCCCCTCCCTTACCCCCCCCTTCCCCCCGCTCGCCTCCTTCCCTCTCCCATCTCCCGCTCCCTTCTCCCCTCTCCCCTCCTCTTCTTCCCCTCCCCCCCATCTTCCTCCCACCCTCCCCGTCCCCCCTACCTTCACCCCTACCCCTCCACCCCCCTCCCCCCCCCCTCTCTCCCTCCTCGTCTCTTCCCCCCTTCCCTCTCTCCCCCTTCCTCCTCCCTCTGTCCCACACCCCCTCCTCTCCTCCATCCCTCCTCCTCCCCTTCCCCTCCCCCTACTCCCCCCTTTCCTCCTCCCTCCTCCTCCTCCTCCTCTCTGCCCCCCCCCTCCCTTCCTCCTTCCCCTCCTTCCCCGCCTTCCCCCTCCTCCACCCTCTCTTTTCTCGCCTCTCCTACTCCCTCCTCTTTTTCTACCCCCCCATTCCCCCCCCCTTCCTCCCTTCTTTCCCTCCCCACCCCTCCTCCCCTTCTCCCTACCGCCCCCTTACTCCCATCCCCCCCGCCCCTCCCTCCTCCTTCCCCCCCTTCCCGCCCCCCCCCCCCCCCCCCACCCACCCCCCTCCGCCATCCCGCCCCCACCCCCCACCCCCCACCCCCTTCCCCCCTCCCCCCTTCCCCCCTCCCCACTCTTCCCCCCCCTCCTCTCCCCCTCCCCTCCCCCCCCCCCTTCCCTCTCTCCACCCTCCCTCCTCTCCTCTCTCCTCTTCTCCCCGTCCCTCCCCTCCCCTCCTATCTCCCTCCCCCCCTCCCTCTCTCCCTCTCTCCTCTTCCCTCTCCCCCCAACTTCATCTCCCCCCCCCCTCTCCCTCCCCTCCCCTCTTCGCCATCCATCCTCACCCCTTCCCCCTCTCCCCTCTCCTCCCTCTCCCCCCGCGCCCCTCCCCCCTCTCTCTCTCATCCCCTCCCTCCCCCTCCCTTCTTCTTCCCCCCCCCCCCTCGCGTCCCCCTCCCTTCCCCTCCCTCTCCCCTCCTCCTACCCCCTCCCCCCCTCCCTCCCCCCCCCCCTCCCTCCACCCCCTTAGACCCCACCCCGCTCCCCCTCTCCCCCTCCTCCTCTCCCCCCCCCCCTTCCCCTCCTCCTCCTCCATCCTCCCCCCCGCATCCCCACCTTCCTCCTTCCGTCTCCCTCTTTCCCCCTTCCTCTCCATCTTCTCCTCTCCTACCCCCCCCACCGCCCCCCTCTCCCTCTACCCTCTCTTTCCCCCTCTCCCTCTCCCTCCTCCCATCCCCTCCCCTCTCTACCTAACTCCTTCATCCCTCCTCCCCCCCCTCCTCCTCTCCTTCTATCTTCTCCCCACTCCTACTCTCCTCTCTCCACCCCCTTCTACCACTCCCCCCCCTCTCTCTATCACCCCTCTCCTCCCCCCCTCTCCCCTCCTCCTCCTCTCCCCCCTCTCGCCCTCCCCTCCCTCTCCATCTCTCCATCTCCCCCCCCCCTCTCCTCCCCTTCCCCTCTCCCCTCTCCCCCCCATCCCCCCCCCTCTCCCCTCTCCCCCCCCAGTCCTCCCTCTCCCCCGCCCTCTCCTCCTCCCCCCCCCCCTGCTCCCCCCCCTCTCTCCCCTCCTTCCCCCTCCCTCCCCCCCCTACCTTTCTCTTCCCTCTCCCCCCCCCCACCCCTCCTCTCCCCCTACCCCCCCCTCCGCCTCCCCCACCCTCCTCCTTCTATCCCTCCCATCTTCCTCCCCTCCCATTCTCCCCCTCCCACCCCTCCTTTCCCCCTCCTACCCCGTCCCCTCCCCCTCCCCTCCCCCCCCCCTCTCACCCCCTCCCCTCCCCTCCCCCCCCTCTCCCTCCCCACACCTACCCCCTCTTACTCTCTCCCCCCTCCCCCCCCCCCCTCCTCTCCGCCTCTCCCCCCCCTCCTCCCCTTATCTCCTCCCTCCGCTCTTCCTCCCTCCCCTCCCCCTCCAACCACCCCTCTCCCTCCCCCTTCCCGCTCCTTCACTCTCCCTCCTACGCCTCTCCCCATCCCCTCTTCTCATCCTCCCCCCCCCTCCCTCCTCCAATTCCCCTCTCCTCCACCCTCTTCTACTCCCCCTCCTTCCCTCCCTCGCCCTCCCCCTCCCCCATCCTCCTCCCCTTCTATACCTCCGTCTTCCCTCCCCCTCTCCCCCCCCCCCACTCCCCCTCCTTCCCTTCTCCCCCCCCTCCCCTCCTCCCTCCCAGCCCCCCTCCCCCTATCCTCCTTCCCCCCCAGCCCCCCTCTCCTTCCCTCTTCTGCCCCCACCCCTCCCTCCTCTTCCCCCGTCTCCCCCCCCCTCCTCCCCTCCTCCCCCTCCCCCTATCCCACCACCCCCCCCCACCCTCCTCCCCCCTCCCCCCCCCCCCTACCCATACCTCTCCCCCTCCTCCCCCCATCCCCCCACTCTCTCAGCCCTCCTCACACCCCCCCACCCCCTTCCCCTTCCTCCCCTCGCCTCTCTCCCTCCCCTCCCTCCTGGCTCCTCCCCTCCCTCCCCCCTTCCCCCCCACCCCCTCCCCCCCCCCCTTCTCCCCCACCCCCCCCCATCCCCCCTCCTTCCCCCCCACCACTCCCTCCCCCACACCACTCCCTCTCCTCTCTCCGTCTCATCCCCTCCTTCCCTCCTCCCGACTTTTCTCCTCCCTTTCTCTTCCCCCTCCCGCCCCCTTCCATCCCCCCCTCCTTCTCTTCTCCCTTCTCCCTTCCATTCCCCCCTCCACTCTCCCTCCTCCCTCATTCCCCCCTCCCTTCTCTCTTCCTCCCCCTCCTCCTCTCTACCCCCCTCCTCTCCCCCCCCCCTCCCGTCCCTCTCCCCACCCCCCCCCCCCACCCCCCTCCCCCTTTTCCCTCCCTCCCCCCCCCTCCCTACACTCTTCCCCCCTCCACACACTACTCGTCTCCTTCACTCCCTCTCTTCTCCCCCCTCCCTCTCTTCCTCAATTCCATCCCTTACTCTCTCCACCCTCCCCCTCCCCCCTCCCCCCTCCCCGCCCCTTCTTCCCCCCCCCCCCCACTCCCCCTCCCCTCCCTCCCCTCCCTTCCCTCCACCCTCCCCTCCCCCTCCACTCTTCTCCGCCCTCCCCTCTCCCCCCCCCTTTCCCCCCTCTATCTCCTTCCCTCCCTCTCTCCCCTCTCCCTTCCCCACACATCCCCCCACCTACTCCTCCTCTCCCCCTTCCCCCTCCCCTCTTCCCTCCCCTCCCCCTCCGCTTCCTCCTCCCCCCCCCCCCCCCCCCCACACACCTCCCCCCTCCTCTCCTTCCATCCCCTCCTCTTCATTCTCCTCTCCCATCCCCCCCCTCTCCATCCCCCTCATCACCCCCCCGCCTTCTCCCCTCCTCTCTTCTCTCTCTCCCCCCCCCCCCCCCCATCCCCTCACTCTCTCTCTTCCTTCTCCCCACCCCATACCCCTTCGCTCCCTTCTTCCCCCCTTCTCCCCATCCCCCCACCCTACTCTCCTCCTCCTTCCCCCCCCCTCCTCTCCTTTCCTTCCCTCCCCCTTCTCTCCCTCCCCCCCCTCCCCCCTACCCCCCCCCCCCCCACCTTTCCCTCCCCCCCTCTCTTCCCTCCCTCCTCCCTCCCCCCCTACCCTCCACTCCTCCTCTCCCCTCGCCCTCCTCTCCCTTTCCACCCCTTCCCCCCCCTCTCCCACTCCCACTCTACCTCCGTCCCCCCTCACCTCTTCTTCCTCTTCTCCCCCCCACCTCCTCCCCCCCCCCCCACTCCTCCCCTTCCTACCCTTCCTCTCCCCCCTCCTCTTCTCCCTCCTCCCTTCCTCCACTCTCCCTCCCCTCTCCCCTCCTCACTCTCCCTCCTCCTTCGCCACCCTCCTCCCTTCCCTCTTCCCCTCCCTCTCCCCCCACCCCCATCCCTTTACCACTCCCTCTCTCCCCCCCCTCCTTCCCCCCCTCCCCCCACCCCATCCCACCCTCCCTCCCTCCCCTCTCTCTCCCCTTCTCCCCTCCCCTTCACCCCCCTCCACTCTCCCTCGCCTCCTTCCCCTACTCCTGCCCGCCTCCCTCCCCCCCTTTCCTCCTTTCCTCTCCCCTCCATCTACCCACCCCCCACTCCCCCCCCCCCCTCCCCTCCCTCCTTCCCCCAGCCACTATCCCCTTCCACTCCCCTTTCTCTCTCCCTTCCCCCCCTCCCTCCTCTCCCCCTCCCCCCACTCCCTCCCCCCTCACCTTTTCCACCTCCCCTCTCCCCCTCCCCCCCCTCCCCCTCTTCCTCTACCCCCCTCCCCTCCTTCCCGTCACCCTCCCTCCCTCCTCTCTCCTCCCCTCTCCTCTCTCTTCTTCTCTCCTTCCTACCTTCCCCCCCCCTCCCCCTACACTCCACTCTTTCTCTCTCCCCCCCCCCCCCGCTCTCTCCTCCCCCCACCTCCTCTCCCCCCCCCCCCTCTCCTCCCATTCTCCTCTCCCCCCCTGCCCCTCCCCTCCCTCCACCTACCCTTCTCCTCCCCCTTCCCCCCCCCCACTCCTCCCTCTCCTTCGTCCCTCCCCTCCCCCCCCCATCCTCCTCCCCCCCCTCTTGCTCTCTCCCCCCTTCTCCCCTCCCCCCTGCTCTTCTCCTCCTCCACCTCTCTCTCCCTCCCTTCCCCCTCCTACACCTCCCTCTCCCCTCCCCCCCTCTCCCATCCCTCCCCACCCCCTCCCATACCCCTCATTTTCTTTGCTCATCCCCCCCCCCCCCCCCCCCTCCCCCCTCTCTCCCCCCTCCCCCTCTTCCCCTTCCCCTCCCTGCCTCCCTCCTCACCCCCTCCCCTCCCCCTCCCATCCATCTCATCCACCTCTTACCCCCTCCCTCTTCTCCCCCCTCCTTCCCCCTCTCCCCTATTCTCCTCTCCCCCCCTCCTCCCTCCCCGCCTCCCCCCCGTCCCCCCCCTTCCTTCTTCGTTCCCCCTTCCCCTTCCTCTCCCCCCTCACCCATCTGTACTCCCCTCTCACCCCCTCCCTCGCCCTCTACTTCCTTCCCCCGTCACCTCCTTCTCCCCTGCTCCCTCCCCTCACCCCTTTCCTCCCCCCTTCGTCCCATTCACGACCCCCCCCCCTCTCTTCCCCCCCTCTGTCCCCCTCTCCCCCCCCCTCCCTCCTCCTCCCTCCCCCCCCCCCCCCCCCCCCGCCCCACCTCCCTCCTCCCCCCCTCTATCTCCCACCCTCCTCCCTCTTCTCCCCCCCCTCCTCCATCCCCCACTCCCCCCCCCTCTCCTCTTTCCCCTCTCGTCCTTTCCCCTTCCCTCCTCCTCCCCTCCTTCTTCTCCCTACCCCCCTCTCTTACTCTCCCCCCGTCCCCCCCCCCAACCCCCCCCTTTTCCCCATCTCTCTCTTTCTCTCCTCCCCTCCCTCCTTCCCCCCCTTCCTCCCTCTCCCGCTATCCCACCTCCCTACCCCCCCCTCCCTCCCCTCCCCTCTCTCTACCTCCTCTCCCTCCTTCCCCTCCTCCTCCCCCCTCCCCCCCGTCCACCTCCCTCCTCCTCGCACCCTCCCCCCCCTCCTTCCTCTCTCCCCCTCCTCCCCTCCGCCCCCCGACCCCCCTCACATCTTCCCTCCTCCCCCCTCATTCCTCCACTCCTTCTTCTCTGTCCTCTCTCACCCCCCCCCCTCCCCTACCCCCCCCCCCCCCCCCCCTCACACCCCCCCCCTTCCTCCTCCCTCTCCCTCCTCACCTCTCTCCTCCTCCCCCCCTCTCTCTCCCTCTCCCCCTCCCCCCTCCTCCTCTCCCCCTCCCTCTCCCCCCCTCTCTCTCCCCACCCCCCCATCTCCACCCCCTCTCTCTACTCCCCCCCTCTCCACCCCCTCCATCCTCCTCCCTCTCTTCCCCGCTCTCCTCTCTCTCCCTCCCTTCTCCACCCCTCCCTCCTTCCTCTCTCCCTCCTTCCTTCCCCTCCCCCTTCTCACCCTCTCTCCCTCCCCCTCCCTCTCACTCCCCCCCCCTTTCCATCCCCCTCACCTCCTTCCCCCTCCCCTACCTCCCCTTCCCCCTCTGCTTTCCCCCCCTCCCCCCCCCACCCCCTCATTCCCACCTCCCGCTCCCTCCCCCTCGCCCCCCTCTCCCCCCCCCCCCCTCCACCCCCTCCCTTTCCCTCTACTCACCCCCCCCCTTCCCTCCTCCTCCCCCTCCCACCGCCCGACTCCATCCCCCTCTTCCCTCCCATCTCCTTCCCCCCTCCCCACCCCCCCTTCCCCCCCTCCTCTCCCCCCCCTTCTCCCCCTCCCCCCTCCCCCTCTCTCTCTCTTCCTCTCCTCCCTCCCCCCCTCTCTCTCGCCCCTTCTCTACTCTCCTCCCCTCTCCCCTCTACTCCCTCGCCCCCCCCTCTCTCTCCCCCCCCTCTCCTCGCTCCTCACCTACCTCCCCCCCCCCCCCCTCCCTCCTCTCACTCCACACTCCCCCCCTCACCCCCTGACCACCCTCTCCCCCTCCCCCCCCTCCCTCTCTCTCTCCCCCTCTTTCACCTCTTCTCCCTCCCTCCCCCCCCCCCCCCCCCTCCCTCCCCCCTCCCCCCGCCCCGTCCTCCCACCTCCGCCCCTCTCTCCTTCTCCTCTCGCTCCCTCTCCCTCTCCTCTCCTCCCCCTTCCCACTCCCCCCCCCCTTTCTCTCTTCCTCCTCTCTCGCTCTCCCCCCCCCCCCTTCCTCTCCCGCCCCTCCCTCATCTCTCCTTACTCTTTCCCACCCTCCCCCCCCCCCCCCCTCGCTCCCTTCCCCCCTCCCTCCCCCTCCCTACTCTCTCCCCGCCCCCCCCTCGCCTCCACACCCCCTCTTCTCCTCCCTTCTCCTCCCCCTCTCCTCCTCCCTTTTTTCCCGCATCCTCCAGCACCTCTCCCCCTCTATCTCCCCCCTCTACCTCTCCCTCCCCTCCATTCCTCCCCCCCACCCATCTCCCCCGCCCCGCTCCTACCCTCCCACCCCCCCCACCCCCTCCCTCCCCCCCTCTCCCCTTCCCCCCCTCTCCCCTCCCCCTCCCTCCTCCTACTCTCCATCCCCCCCTCACACCCCCTCCCTTCTCCCCCTCACCCCACTCACCTACCTTCCCCCTAGTCCGCCCTCTCTTCTCCCCTCCCCCCTACTCCTCCCCTCCATCTTCCTTCCTCCCTCCCCCCCCCCCACCCTTCTCCCCTCTCTCTCCCCCCCTTCCCCCTTCTCCTCCCTTCCCCTCCTCTTATCCCCTCCCTCTCCTCCTCACCCTCCTTCCTCTCCTCCCTCCCAACCTCCTCCCCTCCCTTCCCCTCTCCCCTCCCCTCTCCCTAACCCCCCCCCCTCCCCCCCCTCTACCCCCTCTCTCTCACCTATCCCCTCCACTCCCGTCCTTCTCCCCCCCTCTCCCCCTCTCCTCCCCTTCCCCCCTCCCTTCTTCCCCCCCTCACCCCAACCTTCTTCCATCTCTCCTCCCCCCTCCCCTCCCCCCCCCACTCCCCCCCGCTCTTACCCCTCTTCCCCCCCCCCCCCCCCATCTTACCCCTCTTCCCCCTCCTCTTCCCCCATCCTCTCCCCCCCTCACATCCCTCTCCCTCTATCCTCTCTACTTCTCCCTTCCCCTCCACCCCTTCTCTCCCTCCCCTCCCCGCTCCTCACTCCCCCCCTCTCATCCCCTCCAATCTCCGAACCCCCTCTCTCTACCCTCACCCCTCTCTTCCCCTCCCCTCCCCCTCTCCCCCCCTCCACCCCCCCCCCCCCCTCTCCTCTTCATCCCCTCCCTCCTTCCCCCCTTCCCTCCCCCTCCTCCCTCTCCTTTGTTCTCTCCTTCCTCTCCCCCCCCCCCCTCCCTCTCCCCCCCCCCCCTCTTCCTCCCACTCTCCCCCTCCCCCCTCCCCTCCCTTCCTCTCCCCTCCCCCTCCTCCCTCCCACTCCTCCCCTCCGACCCCCCTCTCCTTCTCCCCTCCATCCCCTTCTCTTCCCCCACCCCTCTTCCTCCCCCCCCTCTCCCCCCCCCCCCTCCCCTCCTACCCCCTCTCCTCCCCCCCCTCCCCCCTCCTCTCTCCTCCTCCTTCCCCCCTCCCTCAACCCCTCCCTCCCTCCCTCTCTACTCCCCCCCCCCCCCACCGCTCCCCTCTCCTCCCCCCGGCTCACCACCCTCCTCCCGCCTCCCCTCCTCCTATCCACCCTTTCCCCCCTCCTCTCTCTACCTACCTACTCCCCCTCCTCTCTCTCCCCCCTCCCCCCCTCCCCGCTCCTCTACCTTCCCTCTCCCCCCCTCCCCCCTCTCTTCTCTCCCTTCTACTCCTCCCCTCCTCTCCCCTTCTCCTCTTCTTCGCTCACTTCTCCCTTCCACTCTCCCACCACCAACCCCACCCACCCCCCCCCCCCCCCCTTTCCCTCCCTTCCCCCACCCCCCCCCCCCCTCCCCCCACACTTCCTCCCCGTCCCCCCTTCTCACCCCCCCCCAACCCCCGCCTTCCTTCCCCCCTCTCACTTCTTCCCCCCCCGTCCCCTTCCTGCTTCTCCTCCCCCCTCCCTCCCTTTCCCTCCAACCCCCCTCCCTCCCCCCTATCCCCTTTCCTCCCCCCTTCCCTCCCCTCCTCCCCCACTTCCCTCCCCCCCCACCCTCTCCCTCTCTCCCCCTCCTCTCTCCTCCTTCCCCTCCTCCCTCCACCTTCCCCCTCTCACATCTCCCCGATCTCTCCTCCCCCCTCCTCCCCTCCCTCTCCCTCCCCCCTCCCTCCACCTCCATTCCTCCCCCCCCTCCCCCGTCTCCTCCCTCCCCCCTCGCTCTCCATCCCCCTCTCTCCCCCCGCCCCCCTCCCCCCCTCCCCCTCTCGTCCACCCCCCCCTCCCTCCTTCATCTCCATCTCCCCTCCCCTCCCCCCTCCTCCCTCCCTCCCCCCCCCTCCCCCCCTCTCCCACCCTCTCCACCTCCTGTTCCTCCCTTCTCCCCCCCACTCCTCCTCCTTTATCCCCCCTCCCCTCCTCCTCCCCCCTTTCCCCCCGCCTCTTCTTCCCCCCCCCCCCTGCGCTTTATCCCTACTCTCCCCCCCCCTTTTCTCCCACTCCTCTCCCTTCACCTTCCACCTCTCTCCCTCCCCCCCCCCCCCTCCCCTCGCCCCACCCCCTCCCCCTCCCCCCTTCCTCCTCCTCCTCCCTCTACCCCCCTCCTTCCCTTCTCCCCTCCCCTCTCTCTCCCCCCCTCCCTCTCTCACTCTGCTCTTCCCACCTCCCTCTTCCCCCCCTTCTCCCCCCCTCTCGCCTTCCCTCCCCCACCTCCCACTCCCCCTCTTTCTCCCTCCCTCTTCGTCCTCCCTACCCCCCCCCTCTCCCCTCTCCCTCCACCTATTCCCCCACTCCTCCCCCCCCCTTCCCCATCTCTCCACCCTTCTCCCTCTCCTTTCCCCCTTCCCACCTCCCTCTTCCCCCCCCCCCCCCCCTCCCCCCCCCTCCCTCCATCAACCCTCTTTCAAAAGTCTTACACCACAATAACTCTCTCTCATCATTTTCTCCCTCTCTCCTTTTTCCCTCTATCTCCCTCTCATTCATTCTTCACCTACCTCCTACACTCATAATCTTACCTCAATTCACATTCATACAACAATCACACACATCAATACAACCTCTCCCCTTATCTCACCTCCTCTCACTCTCACTTCCTATCATTCCTCTTCTCTCCTTCTTTTACTCTTCACCCACTTCCTCTTACCTCCAACTCCCCCCTTTCCCCTCCTTTCATCTCCCTACTATACTACATACAATATAAACCCCCTCCTCTACACATTCCCCTTTCCACCTCCTCTCCCCTCCTTCACTCCTCCTCTCCTTACATCCATTCTCCCATAATACTACTTCCCTTCTACCTTCAAACTCCTACTTTTTCATTTTTCCATTATCTCCCTCTCAATATTATTACCCTCTCTCCACCTCCTTTACATATTAATCACACACCACCCCTCCCCCTCCCCCCTCTCCCCTCCCCTCACTTCCCCCTACTATTACAGCTCCTTCCCATCATCTTTACACACATACCCTCCCCAATCCTTCTATCCCCTACATCTCTTCCCCTCACCCTTCTACCCCTCCACCCCTTCACCCCTAACACTTCCCTTCCTCTTTTTACTCCACATCCCCTTCCCTCTCTCCACCTTATCATCTCTCACTCCCCTCCTCCTCTCTCTTCCCTCCTCACCAATCACCTCACCTCTTCATCTTTTTCCCCCCTCCTCCTCTCTCCCTCCCCTCTCCTTTCTTTCCACTCATACCCCCTCTTTCACTCTTACCCTTCCCCTCTTCCCCCCCCCACTTAATTTAAAACTTCTTCTACTCAACTTTCTCCACACTAAACATCTCCCTCTAACTCCCCCTCCTTTTTATTATCTCCCCACGCCTCCCCACCCTCTCCCTCACCCCTTCTCTCACCTACCTTCTCTCCTCCAATACTCTTCACTCTTCCACACCTTTCTCATTACCTCTCTTCACCCCTTTACTCCAACCTACTATACTATCTCTCCCTCTCCTCCTATCTCTCTTCCAACTTATTCTCACTTCACTCCCCTCTCATCTATCAACAACCCCCCATCTCTCTCCCTTTATCTCTCTCCCCCCATCAATACCTTCTCTCTCTTCCCTCTCCCTACACTCAACCCCAACTCCCAAAATCATTTCCTCTCTCACTTACACCTTCTTTTTCCTCATAATAATTAATACTATTACTTCCAATTAACTCACTACACTTCAACTATTCTCAAATATATATATAAATTTCAACTTTTTAATACAATAATCATACATCTCTAAAAATTCTTATTCTACTTATATATCCATAAAAATAAACTAACTCTTCCTCACTCCCTCCTTAAACACAACAAACAAATTACTTATACTCTCTCTCTCCACTCTATCCTCCTTCACATTCATCACTCCTCTATCCCTACTTCCTCCCTCTTCCTCTCCTTCCCTCTCTCTCATTTACCATCTCATATTCCCCCTCCTTCCTCCCATCTCTCATACAACACATCCCCTTCCCCCATTAACCATCTCACCCTCCTCCCCCCTAATATTTTCAATTACTACACTCCATCCATTTACTATAACCTACTCTCTCCTCCCTCTTCCCCCTCTTTTTCCCCCTCCTCCTTCCTCCTTCCCTTCTTTCCATTCTCTCTCTCTCTCCCCATCTCCCCCCCCTAACAACTATACCCCACCTCTATCTTAATAATATTCCCCCCCATCCCCCTTCCCCCCTCTCCCCTCCTTCCTCTTCCCTCCTCCTTCTCCTCCCTCCCACCCTTACCATCCCCCCTTTCCTCCTTCTCTCGTCTCCCTTCTCTCCTCTCTTACATCCCTTCATCCCCCCTCTCTTTCCCCTTCTCCCCTCCCCTCTCTCCACCTTTCCTCCTCATCCCTCCCACCCCCCCTTCCTGTCCTCCTTCATCCTCATCCTCTCCCTCCTCTCTCCTCCCCCTTCCTCCTCTCCTTACCTCCCTTTTCCTAAACAACCTCTCCCCTCTCCTAACATAACATATCTCCTTTGCCTTTCCTCCTTCTCCTATCCTCTCCTCCTCTCTCTCCCCTCTCTCCCCACTTTTCCTCCCTCCTCTCCTTCACCACCCTTTATCACTATATCCCTTCTTCCCGCCTCCCTCCACTCCTCCCCTCCCCTTCCCTTCTTTCCGTCTCTCCTCCACACTCCCTATCTACTCTACACCTACTCCACTACCCCTTCTTCTCCCCCCCCCCCTCAACTCCTCCCACATTTCCTCCTCCCCTCCCCCCCCCCTCTCTCCCCTTCTCTTCCCACTCCTTCCCATCCTCCCTCCTTCCTCTCTCTCCCTCTCTCATTCACCACTACTCCCTCCCTCCTCTCTCATACCCTTCTACCCCTCTCACCTCCCTACTCCCAACTCCCCTCTCCTCTTCTCCCTCCCCTCTTCTCCTTCTCCTTTTCCTTCCTCATCCTTTTTCACACTGCTCTCTCTCTCCCCCCTTCTTCTGCCTCCTACCTACCCTTCCCCCTCCTTCCTCCTCCCCACACACTCTCTTTCCCTCCGCTCTCTTCACTCCCTCCTCCCCCTCCTCACTCGCCTTTCATTCCTTACTCTCTCACTACCTTCGCCGCCTATCCTTCTCTTTCCTCCATCCTTTCCCTTCACTTCTCTTCCCATACATCCTACCTCTCCCCCACATTATCCTCCCCACCCTTCCCCCCCCCTCTTCCCCCTTTCCTCCCCTTCTACTCTCCTCCTACTCCTTCCTCCTCCCTTCCTCCTCTCCTTCTTTACCCCCCACACATTATACACTATCAGTTTCTTTCTCACTCAACAAATTTACTCCCTCCAAATACCTCAATTCTCCCTCCCCTCCTCAACACTACCATATCTCTTCTCACCTTCACCTCACATTACTCTCAACATCTTCATCACCCCTCCTCCCTTTTTCCCTTCATCTCATCTTTCATTACTTCCCCCCTCTCCCCCTCTCCCTTTCCCTTCTTCTCCCTCCCTCTCCCCTCTCTCTCTTCCCCTTCCACTCTCCCCCCGCCTCTACTCCCTCTTCTCACTCTCTCCCCCCTTTCCACCCCCTCTCTCCCCCTTCTCTCTCCTCTCTTCAACACACAGCCTCCCTCTTCTCTCCTCCTTCTCGCCCTTCCCACTTCTTTTCCCTCTCCTCTCCCCGTCCCCTACCTTCCTTCCCCCCACTCCTACTCCCTCCCCTCTCTCTCTCCTCCCTCTTCTTCTTTAACTACAATTATCCCCCCCCCTCTCTTCCTTCCCCCCCCTTCTCCTCCTCTCTTCCTCCCCCCTCTCCTTCTTTCCTCCTTCCCTATCTCTCTCCTTTCCTCTCTCTTTCCTCACTCTCCTCACATACTCCCCACCTACCACCCCCCTCTCCCTCTTCCTTCCTTTCCCTTCCCACACCTCTCCCTCCTCTTCTTCTTCTCCTCCCCTGCTTACCTCCCTCTTCTCTCCCCTTCCCTCCTCTCATCTATCCTCCTCTCCCTCCCTCCCCACTCATAAATCCTCCCATACATTCTATCACTTCTCCCCTCACTCCCCCTCACTCCCTCCCCCCTCCTCTTCCCTTTCCTCTCAACTTCTATAATCTACCCCCTGTTCCTACGTCAAAAAAAATATTAACACCCTTCTACCTCTACACAACTCACCACTCCTCTCCCTCTCTTCCTCATCCTCCCTCACTCCTCCCTCTCTCCTCTCCTCCCTTCCCTCCTTCTTTCCCCTCCCCCCCTCCTTTCATTTAATACCCCTCCCCCTCTCCTTCCTTCCTCTCTCTTCTCTCCCCTTCCATTTCTCTACTATGATAAATTTATATACTATTCAACTCCCTTCACATACACCCTAAAAACCTTCCCTTTTACACTCCACTACCCCTTCCTTCTTGACGCTCCCTACTCTCCTCATCCTATCCTCCACTCCTCCACCCTCTCGTATTCCCTCCTCCATATAACCTCTATCCTTCTTCAACCTCCCCTCCTTTCCCCTCATCTCTTTCTCTTCTTTTCCCTGCCTTCCCATCGCACTCTCCCCTTCTTCTCCTTACTCACACTTTCCCCTCTCCTCTCTCAACCTATATTAATACATTATCTCATTATTACTTCCACCCCCTACTCATACTCTCCCAATATAATTAATTTTCCCCCTCCCTCCTCTTCCTACCTTTGCTCCCTCCTTTTCCTCTCATTCTTCCTCCTCTCCCCTTCTTCTTCTCTCTCTCTTAATCCCCCCCTTCTCCTTAACTATTTCATCTTTTCCCTTTTCCCTCTCCCCCACCACTCTCACTTTCTCCCCCCCTCCTTCCTCCTCCCTCTATTCCTCTCCCTACACATTTCCTTTCCTCTCTCGCGGCTCCCTTCTCTCTGCCCTTGCACATATCGGCACTTACACTAATACCACATGCCACTCTCCTTCCTTTCCCCCTTCTTACTCTTCCTCCTAACTCCCTTTCCTCTCCCCCACCATACCTTCCCTCCTCCCCCCCTTGCCCCCTTCCTCTTTCTCTCTCTACTCCTCTCCTCTCTCCCTCCCCCCACCTCTCTCTTTCCTCCCCCCTCTCTCCCCTACCCCCCCCCCTTCCCTCTCCCTTCCCCCTCTCATCCTCTCCCTCTCCTACTCATTTCCCTTCCACTTCCTCACCCCCTCTTCCCCCCCCCCCCCTCCTCTTTCTTCTCCTCCTTCTTCTCCTCTCCCTTTCCTCTTCCCTTCCCCCTTCCCTCCCTTCCCCTTCTTTTCCTCTCCCTCACCTTTCTTCCTTATTCTCTCCTCCCCCTCCTCTCCCCCCCTCCCATCTCCTTCTCTCCTTCTCCCTCTCCCTCTCCTCATCTTCTCTCTCACTCATCTCTCCTCTCTCCTTCTCTTCCCTTCTCCCCTCTCCCTTCCCATCCCTTATCCTCTCCCCCCCCCTCCTCCTCTCCCCTCTCCTCCTCCCCTCCCCTTCTCTTTCTCTCCTCCTTTCTCCCACACTCACCTCCCTCTCTCCTCCTCTCCCCTCCTCCCCTTTCTTCTTCCTCTCGTCCCCGCTTACCCTCACTCCTTTTCCCTCCCCTCCTTCTCCCCCTCTTCCCTCCCTCTCTCTTCTCTTCCTCCTCCCTCCTTCTCCCTCTCTCTCTTCTCTCCTTCTTCCTCTCTCTCCTTTTCCCTTCCCTCCCTCTCTTCCCCTCTCCTTCCCCCCTCCTTCTTCTTCTCCTCTCTTCCTTTCCCTCCCCCCCTCCCTCTCCCCCCTACTTCCCCCCCTCTTCCTCTCCCCCCCCCTCCTCTCTCTCCTCCTCCTTCTCTCTCCCTTCCCTCCCTCATACCTTTCCTCTTGCCCTTCTCCCTCCTCTTCCTCCCTCCTTCCCTCTCTCACTTCCTCCCTCCCCTACTCTCTTTTTCTCCATCCCCCATCCTCCTTCCCTCTCTCTTCTCCCCCTCCCTCCCCACTCCCTTCCTCCTCTCTCAACTCCCCTTTACACCCTCACTTTTCCTTCCCCCTCCTCCTCTTCCCCTTCCTCCCCCTCCCCTTCTCCCCTCTCCCTTTCTCACCCTCCCCTCTTTCTCTCTCCTTCCTTGGTCCTCTCCCCCCCTCTCTCCCCTCTAACACCATCCCCTACTCACCAAATCCTCCCCTCCTCTCTCCTCCCCCTCTTTCCCCCTTCCCCCCCTTCTCCCCCCTCATACATTCTTTCAATCTTCCATCCACCTTCCCCATTCCCCCTCCCCCTCCTCCTCTTTACCTCTCTCTCTCTCTCCTGTCCCTCTCGGCCCCTTCCTACTCTTCCCTCCCTCTCTCCCTTTCCTCTTCTTATATAATAATACACTTAAACTCCTCTCTCCTCTCCTCCCCCCCACCCTCTCTTCCCTTTCCTCTCTCCCTCCTCACCCCTCTCCTCACCCCTCTCCCCCTCCTCCCTTCTCCCTCTTTCTCCTCTCCTCCCCCCCCTCTCGCTCCCCTCCTCTTCTTCCTCCTCCTCTCATCTCTCTCTCCTTCCTCCCCTCTCCCTTACCTTCCTCACTTCTTCCTCTCCCCTCTCTTCCTCCCCTTCTCCCCTCTCCCCCTCCTCCCCTTTTCCCTTCTCTCTCCTTCTCCTCCCCTCCCACTCTCTCCTCCCTCCTCCCCACCCCCCCCCCACCCCCCTCCCCCCCTCTCTCCCTCCCTCCCCTTCCCTTCCCCAACCCCTCCCCCACCCTCTCCTCCCCCCTCCTTTCCTCCCCCTCCTTCACCCCCCTCCTCCTCCTCCTCTCCCCTCCCCTCTCCTACTCTCTCCCCGTCCTCCCTTCTCCTTCTCTCCTCCCTCCCCTCTTTCCTGTTACTCTCCTACCCCTTCCGCTTCTCTTTCTCTCTCCTTTCCTCTCCCCCTTCCTTCCTCCTTACCTTCCCTCTCCCCTCTTTTCCTCTCCCTTCTTCTTCTCCCCTCTCACCTCTCCTCTTTCCTTTTTCTTTCCTATCCTCTCCTTTCCTCTCCCCTTCCCCCCGCCCCCTCCCTCTCTCCCCCTCCTCTTTTCCTCCCCTCCACTCTCACTCTCTCCCTCTCCCCTCCCCCCCCCTTCCTCCCTCCTTCCTCCCCCCCTTCTCTCTTCTCCCCCCCTCACCTCTCCTTCTCTTCTCCTCTCTTCTCCTCCTCTTCTCTCCCCTTTTCTGCTCCCTTCCCTCCCTTCTCTCCTCCTCTACTCTCCCATTCCTCACCTCTCTCCCTCCCCCCCTCCCTTCTCCCCTCTCCTCCACTCTCCCCCTCTTTCCCCCTTCCCTCTTCTTCTCCCCTCTTCCCTCTTCCTCCTCTCTCCCCCCTCTCTCCTCCTTTTGCCCCTTCTTCCCCCCTCCCCTCCCTCCCCTCTCCTCCCCCCCCCTTCCACCCCCTCCCTCCTCTATTCTCCCCTCTTCCCTCCCCTCTCCTTCCCTTCCTCCTCCTCCTTCCCCTCTCTCCCCTCTTTCCCCTCCCCTCCCTCCTCTTCCCCCCTCCTTCCCCTCCCTCCCCTTCTCGTCTCTCTCCCCCCTTCTCCCTCCTCCTCTCCTTCTCCTCTTCCCCTTCACCCCCCCTCCCCTTCCCCCCCCTCACTCCCTCTCCCTTCCCTTCTCCCTTCCCTCTTCCCCTCTCCTCCCTTTTTCCTCCACTCTTTAATTCTCTCCCCACCCTCCTCCCATTCCCTCCTCCCTTTCCCTCTCTCCCCCCTCTTCCTCCCAAACTTTCACCCCCCTCCCGTCCTTCCTTCCTCTCCCTCTACCCCCCTTCTCTCTCCACTTCCTCCCCCTCCCTCTTTCCCCCTCCTCTCTCCTTCTCTCCCTCTCTTCCCTCTCCCCTCTCTTCTCTCTCCCTCCCTCTCCCCTCTTTCCCTCTCCTCCCCCTTCCTCCTCCCCCTCTCCTCCTCTCTCCTTTCCCTTCTTTCTCTCTTCCTCTTCCATCCCCCTCCTCCCCTCTCCCTCTTCCCTCTCCTTCCCTCTTCCCTCTCCCCTCTCCTCTTCTCTTCCTCCCCCTTCTTCTTTTACTCCACTTCCTCTCTTTCTCCCTTCTCCCTTCTCCTTTCCCTTCTCTCCCCCTCTCATTTATCTCCCCTCCTCCCCCCTCTTCTCCTCTCTCTTCCCTCCCCTACCCCCTCCTCCTTCCTCTCCTCCCCTTCTCCTACTCTTTCTCCCTTCCCCTCGCTCTCCTCCTCTCCTCCCTTCTGTCCTCTCTTCCTTCCCCCCCCTCTCCCCTCCCCCCCTCTTCCCTCCCTCTCCCTTCACCCTCCTCCCCCATCCATCCCTCTTCTCCTTCTCCTTAATTATAAAAGTTATACCCCCCCTTCCCTCCCATCACTCTCCTGTCTCTACCAATAACCACTCCCCTTTTCCTCCTTCTCCCTCCCCCTCTCTCTCTCTTACCATCGCTTTCCTTTCCTTCTCTCTTTCTCCCTTTCCCCTCACCTCTTCCTCCCCTCTCCTCCTTCCCCCCTCTATCCTTTCCTCCCTCTCACTTTTTTCCCTTTCACCATATACTCTTCTTCTCTTCCCTCTCTCTTCTCCTTCTCTTCTTCCTTCTCCTCCCCTCCCCTCCTCCCTCTCCCTTCCCCTCCCCTCTCCCTCTCCCCCCTCTCCTCCCCTCCCCCTCCTCTTCTCCCTTTCCCCCTCTTCCCCCTCCCCCCCCCCTCCTCTCTCCCTTCTTCCCTCCTCCCTCCTTTTCCCCCCCCTGTCCTGCTTCTCCTCTCTTTTTCCCCTCTTCCTCACCCCCCCTCCTCCCTCCTCCCTCTCCCCCTTCTCCCTCCTCCCCCCCTCTCCTCTTCCCCTCCCCTTAAACCCCGCTCCTCCTTCCTCCTCTCCCCTTCCTCCTCTCTCCTCCCTCTTCTCCTCTCTCTCTCCCTCCCTCCCTCTTTCCTTCTCTCCCTCTCTCTCCCTCTCCTCCTTCCCCTTTCTCTCCTCCTTCTCTCGCTTTCTCCCCCTCCTCCCTCTACTATCTTCTCATCTCCTTCCCCTCTCCTCGTCTCCCTCCCCCCCTCCCTCCCCCCCTCTCTCTCCTCCTCCCCTCCTTCCTCTCCCTCCTCTCTCCTCCTTCCTCTTCTCTCCCTTCCCCCTCCTCTTCTCTCTCTCCTCCTCCCCTCCCCCCCCCTTCCCCCCTCTCCTTTCCCTCCTCTCCTCCCCCCCCCCCCCCCCCCCCCTCCCCCCCCCCCCCCCCCCCCCCCCCCCCTTTTCCTCTCCTCTCTTCTCCTCCCTCCTTCTCCTCTCCTCCTCCCTCCTACCCTTCTCTCCCCTCCTCGCTCCCTCGTTCCCTCTCCCCTCCCTCTCCCCCCTTCCCCCCTCTTCCTCCCTTTCTTTCTCCTCTCCCCCTCCTCCCCCCTCCCTCCCTCCCTTCTCCCCCCCCCCCCCCCCCTCCCTTCTTCCTCCCTTCCTCTCCCTTCCTCTTTCCCTCCTTCTCCCCTCCCCGCTCCCTCTTCTCCTTCTCTCTTCTCCTCTCTCTCCCTTCTTCCACACTCTCTTCTCTCCCCTCCCCCTCTTCTTCTCTCCCCGCCCTTCCCCCCCTTCCCTTCCTCCCTCCCTTCTCTCCTTCCTCCTCTCTCTCCTTCTTTTCCCTCCCCTTCCTCCACCCTCTCCTCTCCCTTCTCCCCCTCTCCCCCCCCCCCTCCCTCCCCCCCTCTCCCGTCTTCCCTTCCTCTCTTCCCCCCCTCCCTCCCCCCTCCCCCTCCTCTCTCCCCTTCTCCTCCCTCCTCCCCTCCCTTCCTCCTCTCCCCCCCCCCTCTCCCTCCTCTCCTCCCTCTCTCTCTCTTTCTCCCCCTTCCTCATCCTCCCTTCCCCTACCTCCTCCTCCTTCCCCCTTCCCTTTCTCCCTCCCCCCCCCTTCTCTCCCTACCCTCCTCTCTCTCCTCCCCCCTCCTCCCCCCCCTCTCCCCCCTCCCCTCCCTCCTTCTTCTCTCCCTCCTTCCCTTCTCCCCTTTCTCTCCCTCCCTCCCCCCCTCTTCCACCCTTGCCCTCTCTCCTCCCTTCCTTTCCTCTTCCTCTCCCCTCTCTCTTTTCTTCTCGCTCCTTCCCCTCTTCCCCCCTCTTCCTCCCTTCTCTCTCCTTCCTTCCCCTCCTCTTCTCCCCTTCCCTCTCTCGTCTCGTTCCTCCTTCCCTCCTCCCTCTCCCTTCCTCTCTCCTTCCCCTCCTCCTCCTTCCCTCCTCTCCTTTCCCCCTTCCCTTCTTCCCCCCCCCTCTCCCCCTCCCCTCCCCCTTCTCCTTCTCCCTCCTTCTCCCTCCTTTTTCCTTCTTTCCTCTCCCCCTCCCCCCCTCCCCTTTTTCTCCTCCCTCCTACTTTTTCCTTTCTCCCCCCCCTTCCCCTCCCTCTTTCCCTCTTCCCTTCTTCCTCTTCCCCTCTTCTTCCTTTCTCCCTTCCCTCCTCTTTCTCTCCCGCTGCTTCTCCTCTTCCCCTCTCTCCCCCTTTCTCTCCTTCTTTCCCTCCCCTCCCCTTCCCTTCTCTCCTCCTCTCCCCTCTCTCCCCTCCTCTCCTCTCTCCCACCTCTCCTCTCTCCCCTCCCTCTCCTCCTCTCTCCTCTTTCCCTCTCCTCTCTTTCTCTCGTCTCTCTTCCCCTTTCTCCCTCCTCCCTTCTCTCTCCTCTCCTCCCTCTTCTTCTCGTCTTCTTTCTCTCTCCCCCCCCTCCCCCTCCCGCCTCCTCCTCCTTCTTCTCCTCTCTCTCTTCTCTCCTTCCGCCTCTCCTCTCTTCCCCCCCCTTTCCTTCTTCCCCTCCCTCCCTCCTCCTCCCCCTCATCCTCCCTCCTCCTCCTCCTCTCCTCTCCCCCCTCCCCCCCCCTCTCTTCTCCCTCCCCCCTCCTTTTCTCGTTCCCTCCTCTCTTACCTCTTCCTCCCTCCCTCTCTCCTCCTTCCCCTCTCTCTCCCCTTCCCCCCCTCTCCCCTCCTCCTCCCTCTCCTCCTCCCTCTCTCTCCCCTCCCTCCCTTCCTCTCCTCTCTCCTCCCCCCTCTCTCCACTCTTCTCTTTCCTCCTTTCCCCCCCTCTCCCCCTCTTCTCTCCTCTCCTCCCCCCCCCCCTTTCCCCCCCCCCCTCTCTTCTCTTCTCTCCCTCCTCCCTCTCCTTCTCCCCCTCTCTCTCTTCTCTCCTCTCTCCTTCTTCCCTCCCTCTTCCCCTTCTTTTCCTCATCCCCTCCCTCTCTTCTTTCTCCCTCCTCTCCTTCTTTCCCTCTTCTCTCTCCGTCTTCCCTCTCCTCCTCTTCCTCTTCTCCCCCCCCCCCTCTTCCTCCTTTTTCCTCTCTCCCCCCTTTCCTCTCTCTCCCTCCTCTCTCTCTCTTCTTTCCCTTTCCTCCTCCTCCCCCTCCAATTCCCCCCTCCTCTCTTCCCTCTTCTCTCTCTCTCTCTCTCTCCTCTCTCTTCTCTTCCTCATATTCCTCCCTCCTCCTTTCTTCCCTCTCTTCCTCTCTCCCCTCCTCCCTCTCTCCCCTCCCCCCCCCCTTTTCCCTCCCCTTTCTCCCTCTCCTTTCCCGGTCTCCTTCCCCCCCCCACAGCCCCTCCTCCTTCCCCCCCCCGCTTTTCTCCTTCCCTCTTCCCCTCTTTTCCCTCTCAGTCCTCCTCCCTTCTCCCCCTTCTCCTCTCTCTTCTGCTCCTTTCTATTTTCTCCCTCCCTCTATCTCTCCCCTTCTTCCATCCTTCCGTCCTTTCCTCTCCCCTTCTCTCCTCACTTTCTTTCCCCCTTTTTTCTTCCCTTTTTTCTTTCTCCCCTATTTCTCTCCCCCTCCTCTTTCCTCTCTTATTCTTCCCCCATCTTTTCCCCTCCTCCTCTTTTTTTATTTCCCCCCTCCTCTTCTCCTCTTTCTCTCCCCCCCAACCCCTCACTCTCATCTTCCCTTTTTTTATCCCTCCCCTCCCTGTTCCACTTTCTCCTTCCACCTGAACATCAACGCAATTTCGTCCCCCTCACTCCTCATCTTTTCCTTCCTCCATCTTTTTTCCTTTATTCCCCCCCTCTGTTCCTCTGTATCCTTCTCCCTCTCCCACCCTTGCCCTCTTGTTTTGTCGCTGTATCCTACTTTCCCCTTCTCCCCCTCCCCCCTACGGTTCATCTCCTCTCGTAGGAGATTCGTTTCTCCCTTCTCTCTCCCTTCCCTCGCTCATCTTCTCTTCCCTCTTCCCTCCCTTCTCCCTCTTTCTTTCTTCCTCGCCCTCCCTCCCTCTCACCCTCTCTTTTTCCCCCCTCCTACTCATCCCACTCTTTCTTCCCTTTCTCTCTTTCCCCCTTTCCCCTTTGCCGCCCTCGGTAATCTCCTTTTCTTCTCTTCCCTTCCCCCCTTCACTTCTATTTCATCCTCCTTTACAGCTTTCCCCCCCCCTCTTCTCTCCTTCTCACCTTCTTTTACCTCTCTTTCATCCCCCCCTCCCTCCCCTCCTCTTTTCCTTTCTCTTTCCTCTCTCCACTCCCCCCCTCCCTCGCTCCCCTTCCTTTCTCCCCTCCCCTTCCCCCTCCAATCTTTTTCCTCTTTTCCCCCCTTTCTATTCTTCTTCCCCCTCCTCTTTCTTTTCCCCCCTTCCATCTCCCTTTTCCGTCTTTCTTTCCCCTTTCTCTCTCCTCCCTTTCCTACTTTTCTTCTTTTCCACTCCCCCCCCGCTTCCCCCCTCTTCCTTTCCCCCTGCCATTCCCTTTCCCTTTCCTCTTTTCCTCCCCCTCTTAGCGGCTCTCTACCCGTTACCTTCCCCTTCCTTGATTACTTCTCCATTACCCCCGTTACGTTCTTCTCCCCGCTTCTTCTCTCTCTCCTTATCCTCCCACTCTCTTGTTCACCCTCCCTCCACCCCCGCTTACACCCTCTTGCCTCTCTTTTTTTCTCTCCCTTTTTCTCTGTCATTCCTCTCTCCCCCCCTCCTTCCCTTCCCTTTCTCCCTGTCCCCCTCCCTCTTCCTTTTTTTTTTTTTGTTTTACCTCCTTTCCCCCTTTCTCCCTCTCTTTTCTCTCCCTACGTTTTTCCCCGTATCTCTCCCTCCTATCCTCCTTTCCCTTCCTCATCCACTCCCCATCTCCATTTCCCCCTTTCCATCTTCCTTTTCTTCTCCTCCCCTCGCCTTCTTCTCCTCTCTCTCCCTTCCATTTCTCCTCTTCCCCCCTCTCTCTCCCTCTCTCTCCCCCTTTTTTTTCCTCCCTTTCTTCCTTCTCTTCTCCCTCCTTTTTCTTTCCTTTCCTTCTCCTCTCCCCCCCCCCATTCCCCCCTTCCCCCTTCCCCCTCTTCTCCCTTTTTCTTCCTTCTTTTTTTCTCCTCCCTTCTTCCCCTCTTTTTTCACCCTTCCCTAAGCACTTTTTACTTTTCCCCTCTTCCCCCCTCCCCCCCCCCCCTCACTATCTCTTTCCTCCTCCCCCCCTCTTTTCTCCTCCTTTTCTCCTCTTCTCACTCCTTCTCTCTTCCCCCCCTCCATTCCCTCCTTCTCCTTCTCTCCCCCCCCCCCCCTCTCCCTTCCCTTTCTCCCTCTTCTTTTCTTCTCCCTATTCCTCCTCCTTTTCCCTTTTCTACCCCACCTTCTCTCTCTCCTTCATCCCCACTTTACCCTCTTTCCTCCTCCCTTCCCTCCCTCACTCGCCCCTTCCCCTCTTTTTCTTCTCCCCCCTCCTCTCATCTCTCCCTCTCTCTTCCTCTTCCATCCTCTTTTCTTCCTACCTCTTTCTCCCTCCCCCTCTCCTTTCTCCCCCCTTTTCCTCCCCTTTTCTGTCCCCTCCTTATTTTCCTCCCTCTATCTTCCCTACTACTTTTCCCCCTCCTCTTCTCCCGTTCTTACCTTGCTTTCCTTCCTTCTCCCTTCTATCTCTTTCCCCTTTCCTCCACCTTTTTTTTTTTCCCTCCCTCTCCTCCCTCTCTCCCCCCCGCTCTCCCTCTCCTTCCCTTCCGTTCCTTCTCTCCCTCTTCCTTTTCTCTCTACTCCCTCCTTTTCCTCCCCTTTCTCCCTCCTCTCCTCCTTTCCTTTCCCCCTTCTTCCCTTTTTCCTCTTCCCTCTTTCCCTCCTTCCCCTTCCTCCCTTCTTCTTCTTTTCCTCTTTTTCCCTCCTATCCTCTGCCCCTTCCCTCCCTCTCCCCCCCCACTCTATTCCCCCCCCTTTCCTTTACTTTCCATTCTTCCTATCCCCCCCCCTTCCTCTCTTTCTTCCCCATTCTACCCTCCCCCTCTTCTTCTTCAATTCCTTTCGCCATCTCTTTCCTATTCTTTCCCTTTTCTCTCTCCTTACTCCTCCTTCCCCCACACTCTCTCTTCTCTTCCCCCCTGTCCCACGTTCCCTCCTCCCCCCCTCCTTTCCTTTTTCTTTCCATCACAATATATAAACCAATACTAAAAAAATTCAAAAAAACAACTACACAACAATGATACATTTTCTTCTCCCTTTCCTCTTCTTCCCCTCTCTTTCTTTCCCCTCTCTCTGCTTTCCCTCCTGTTTCTTCTTCTCTCTCCCTTCCCTCTCCCTCCTACTCGTAGTTTCGGGTTCCTTTCCTCTCCTTATTTCTTTCTCCCTTTCCCTATTCTTCCTTCCCCTCCTTCTCCTGCTTTCCTTCCTTCTTCCCTCCTTCCCCCCTCCCTTTCCTCTTCCCCGTCTTCTCACTTCCCTCTTCCCCCTTGTTTCTTCCCCCCCTCCTTCCTTCCCCCCCTCCCGTTCCCCTCTCTCCCTCCTCTCTTCTCTGTTTTCTTCCTCTCTTTTCCCTTTTCTCCCCCCCACCTTCCTCTCTCTCCTTTTTTTCTTTCCTCTTCTCCCCCCTCTTCTCCTTCCTTCTTTCCCCCCCCCCCCCTTCTTTCTCCCTCTTCCATTCTCTTCCGTCTCTCCCCCCCCTCCCACTTCTCCTCTCTTCCCTCCACCCTTACTACCCTCCTTCTTTCTCTTTCTTCCTTCCCCTCCTCCTCTCCTTTTTTCTTTCTCTTCCCCCCTCCTCCTCCTTCTCTCCTTTTTCCCCTCTCCTCTCTCCTCCCCCTCTCTTACTTTTCCCTTCTTTCCCCTCCCTCTTTCTTCCCTTTTTCCATCTCCTTCTTCCCCCTCCCCCTCCTTCTCCTCTCACTCTCCTTCTCTCCCTCCTCACCTCACTCCCTCTCCCTCACCCCCCCTCCCCCACCCCCCATCTTCCTCCTCTCTCCTTCCCTTTTCCTCCTCCCTCTCTTCCTTTTTCCGTCCCTCCCCCTCCTCTCTTTTCCCTTTCCCTCTCCCCCCCCACATCTCTTCTCCCTCTCCTTTCTCCCCCCTTTTCCCTTTCCCCCCCTTCCCTTTCCCCTTCCCTCCTCACACCCTTCCATTCTCCTCCTCCTCTCCGTTTTGCCCAAATTCTTCCTTTCTCCTTCCCTTTCCTCCTTTTCTAATTCTTCCCCCTTATCCTTCTCCTCTCCCCCCCATTCCTTCCCCCCGTCCTTCCTCCTTTCCTCTCTATCTTCTCCCATCATCCTCCTTCTCTCTCCCACTCTTCCTTTCCCTTTTTCCCTCTCTTCCATCTTCCTCTCCCCTCCCCTTTCCCCTTTTTCCTTTCTCCCATTTTCCCTTCTTTTCTTTCCCTCCCTCTCCCTTTCTTTTTTCCCCCTCTCTCCCCCTCTCTCGTTTTCCCTTTTTTCTCTTTCCCCCTTCTTCCCATCCCCCCCTCCTTCTCCTTCCTCCTTCCCCCCCCCCCCCCCTCTCCCCTCTTCTCCTTAGCTTCTCTTGGCCTTTTCACCCCCCCTCCCCCTTCCCTCTTCCCCCCTCCTCTCCCTCACTCTCCCTCCCTCCCTCCTTTTCCCTTCCCCCTTTTCTTCTTCCATTATTACCCTTTCTTCCCTCCTTCTCCAATCCCGTCTCCCCCCCCTTCTCTCCCCCCCTCTTTTCTTTACCCCCTTTCTCCTCTTCCTTTTTCCCTTTCCCTTCTCCTTTCTTTTCCTCCCTTCTTCTTTTCCTCCCCCCATTCTCCCCCTTCTTTCCCTTTCTTCCTCTTTCTCTTTTTTTCTTTTCCCCCTACTCTCTTCCTTTCTTCTCTTACACCCTTCCTTTCCTTCCACAGTTCTCTCCTCCTTCTTCCCTTTTCTCCTACTCCCCCTCCTCGTCCTTCCCTTCTCTCTTTTCATTCTCTCCCTCCTTCTCCTCCTTTCCACCCATCTTTCTTTTCTTTTCCTTCTCCCCTCCCTTCCCTCTTTTTCCCCCTTTCTCCCTTACCTACTCTCCATTCCGCCCCCCTCCCCCCCGTCCTTCCCCCCTCCTCTCCATCATTTTCTTTCCTCCTTTCCTCCTCCCCCTTTCTCTTCTTTCTCCCTCCTCCTCATTCTTCCCCTCTTCCCCTTCCACGTTCCCCTTCCTCTTTTCCCTTTTCCCCCCTTTTTTCCCACCCTCCTTCTCCCATCTTTTTTCTTCTTTCCCTCCTTCGTTCACCCCCCTTCCTATTCCCCTTTTCTTCCCACTTCATCATCCTCCCCTTCATTCCCCTCCTTCTCCTTCTTCTTTTTCACCCCACATCTTTTCCTTTCCCTCTCCCCCCTCCCCCATTTCTCCTCTCTTTCTTCTCCTTCCTTAATCCCCTATCTTCCTTTTTCCCCATTCCTTCCTCTCCTTCTCCTTTCCTTTCTTCCCATTCCCCTCTCGTTCATCCTCTCCCCCCTTCTCTTTTACTCCCCCCCCCCCTCTTCCCCCCCTTTCCCTTTTTTCCTTTCCCCCCTTCCCTTTTTCCCCTCCTCCCCTTTCTCCTTCTCTCTTTTCCCTCCTTCTCCCCCTTCCTCCCTCTTCTTCTCCCTCCTCCCCTTTTCTTTTCTTCATTTTTTCTCTTCTTTCTCCACCACTCTTCCTACTCCTCCCTCCTTTCCTCCTTTCTTTCCTCTCTTTCTCTACTCCTCCCCCCTCTCTCTTCTCCCCTCTTACCTTTCCTCTCTCTTTATCTCTCCTCATTTCTCCTCTTTTTCTCCTTATCGTTTCCCCCTTTCCCCACTCCTCCCTCACTCCATTTTTCCTCTTTTCCCCCCCCTCCTCCCCCTTTTCTTTCTTTTTCCTTCCTCTTTTCCCACCTCTCTCTCTCTTCTCTCCTCCCCCCCCTCTCCCCCCTCTCTCCCTTCTCTACCCCCTCTCTCCCCTCCCCCTTACCTTCTTTCCCTTTCCCTTCACTCTTCTCTCTCATCTTCTCATCCCTTCCTCTCCTCTTCTTTTTCTCCTCCCCCCTCTCTCCCCCTTTCCTCCCTTTCTCTCTTCTTTTTCACCCCTCCCCTCTACTCCCACCTCCCTTCTCCTATCTCCTCTTCTTCCTCTCCACTTTTCTCATCATCTTCCTTTCTGCTTCTTCCCCCCTCTTCTCCTTTCTTCTTCTTCTCCTTTCCATTCCCTTTTCCTTCTTTCCCCTTATTCTTTCTATCCTCCCCCTTTTCCTTCCTCGTTTCTCTCCTCCTTACACTCTCCTCTGCCTCTTCCTTCCCCCCTTTTTTCTTCATTCTTCCTCCTTTCCCCTCCCCACCTCTCTCTTCTTGTCTTCCTTCCTTTCCTCCTCCCCTCCCTATCTTTCACCCTCCCTCCTTTTTTCCCTCCTTTCATACATTCTCCCTCTCCTCCTTTCCCTCTCCTTTCTTCTTCCCTCCCTTTCCTCCAGTTTTCTCCTCCCTCCTCCTTCTCTTTCTTCCCCCCCCTCCCTCCTTATTTCCCTCCCTATCCTCCCTTTCCCCTCCCTTCCCCTCCTCTCTGCTCCCCCTTCCTTTTTCCCTATTCTCTCCTCTCCTCCCCTCCCTCCCTCCCCCCCCTTCTTTCCCCCCCCCCCTTCCTACCTCTCTCTTCCCCTTCCTTCTTACTTCCTCATTTCCTTCCTTCACCTTTTCCTTCCCCCTCCTTCCCCTACTCTTCTCTCTCCCCCCCTCCTCTCCGGCTTTTTCTCTTCCCTTCCCCTCCCCTCCCTGTTTCCCCCTCCTCTCTCTGTCCTTTCTCCTCTCCCTCCCCACCCTATCTTCTTCTCCTCTTTTTTTCCTTCTCTCCCCCTCTCCTCCCACTCTTTCCCCTTTTTACCCCCCCTTCCTTCCCTTTTTACACCTTCCTTCCCTCCCCTCCCCTACTTTCCCGCCCTCACTCTCCCCCTCGCCCTCCCTATTCTTCTTTCTTCCTTCCCTCCCTTTTCTTTCTCCTTTCCCCCTCTCTCCCTTCCCCCCCCCCTCCTACCTTCACCCCTCCTCTAATCTTGCTCTCTCTGTCTTCCTCCCCTCTCCCTCTTCCTCTTTCCTTCCCTCTTTTTTCCTCCTCTTTTCCCTCTCCCGCCTTTCCCCCATTTCTTCCTTTCCCCTCCCTTTCTCCCCCCCTCCCTCTCCCTTTCCTTTCTCTCTTGTCTTCCTCCCCCCTCTTCTCCTCCGTCCCCCCTGCTTCTCCTATCCCCTCTTCTCCTTTCTTCCCTTTCCCCCCCCCCTTCCCTCTTTTTCCTCCCCCCTCCCTTTCCTTTTCCCCTTTTTTCCTTCTCCTTTGTCTTTCCCTTCTTTCTTCTTCTTCTTCTCTTTTCTTTCCTTTTCCTCTCCCGTCTCCCCTTTCCCTCCCGTTTCCTCTCTATCCCCTTCCTCCTCTCCCCTTTTTCCCCCCCTCCCCCTCCCCCCTCCATCTCCTCTCTTATTCCTCACTCCTTTCCCCTCCTTTGCTTCCTTCCTTTTTTCCCTCCCATCCTTTTTTCCTTCCCTCTTTTACCTCCTTTTACTTTCCTTCTTTCTCCTCCCCCTTCCTTCCCTCTTCCCCTTTTCCTCCCCACCCCCCCCCTCCCCTTCTTCCCTCCTCCTTTTCCCTCTCCCTCTTCTCTCCTCTTTTCCCCTCACTCTCCCTCCTCCTCTTCCCCTTCCTCTCTCCTTCCTCTCATCTCCTCTTCTCCTCTTTCCTTTCCTCTCCCTTTCCTCACCCCTTCTTCCTCCTCTTTCCTTTCCCACTTCTTCCTCCCCGCCCCTCCCCTCTTCCTTCCCTTCCCCCTTTTCTCTTCTACCCACTCCCCTCTCTCCCCTTTCCTTTCCCTTTTCCTCTCCTCCCCTCCCACTCTCTCATCTTCTTCTCCTTCCCTTTTTTCCTCCCCTTTCCCTCCCTTCATTCTCTCCTTCCCCCCTCCTTCCTTCCTCCTTTCCTCTTCCTCCCTTTTCTTCCCTCTTCCTCTCTTTCGTTTTCCTTTTCTTTCCTCTTTTCTTACTTCTCTCCCCTCTCTTTACCTCCCCTTTTTCTTCCCCTCCCCCCCTTTTTTTTTTTTTTTTTTTTTTTTTTTTGCCTCCCCTTTCCCCCTCTTTCCCCCCTTTTCTTCCTCTTCCTCCTCTCTTTCCCTTCTCCAATCCCCCCCTCCCCTCCATCTCCTTCCATTCTCTCCCCCTTTCCCTCCTCATCCCTCCCTTTTCTCTCCTCTCCCCTACCCCTTTTCCTTTTCTCTCTTCACCCCTCCTTCCCTTCTTCCTCTTTTTCTCTCCCTTCTCTATCCCCCCCTTTCTCTCTCCCCTTCCCCCCCTTTCTCCTTTCTCTTCATTTTCCCCCTCCTTCCTCCTTTTTATCCTCTCCTTCCTCCTTCTTACCGTCTTTCCCTTTTCCCTTTTGTTCTCCCTTCTCCTTTTCCTACTTCCCCCACCCCCTTCCCTCCCTCCTTCCTTTGTTCTCCCCCCCCTCTTCCTTCTTTTTCCTCCTTTTTCCTCTCTTCCTCTGTGGTCCCCCTTTGCTATCTCTTCTCCCTTCCCCTCCCCCCTTGCTTCTCCTCTCTTCCCCTCCTTCCTCCCTCTTCCCTCTCACCTCCGTTTCCTCTTCCTTTTCATCCCCTTCTCTCTCCCTTATCTTCCCGTTCCATTTCTTCCCCCTTCCTCTTTTTCCCCTCTCTCCCCTCCTTTCCCCACCCCTCCTCTCCTCTCCCCCTTCTCCCTCTTTTCCCTTCTTTTTTTTTTTTTCCCCCTCCTCTCCCTCTCCCCTCCCTCTCTCTTTCTCTCCTCCCCTCTCCCCTTTTCTCCCCCCCCCTCCCCTCTCCCCTCTCTCTCTCCTCCCTCCCTCTTTTCTTTCTCCCCCCTCCTCCTTCTTTCTCCTTTCATCTCTTCCTTCTCTCCTCCCTTCCTCCACCTCCCCCCCTCCCTCTCCTCCTTTCTTTACCCTCTCCATCCTTTTTTCTGTCCTTTCCCTTCCCCCCTCCCCCCCTCTCATTTCCCCCTCTCTCTCTTTTTTTCTCCCCTCCCTCCATACTCCCTCCCTTCTCCTCTCCCCCTTCCCCCCCCCTTCCTCCCTCCCCCTCCCCCCTCTTCTTCACTCTTACTTTCTTACTTCTCCCCTCTCCCCCCCTTTCTCTTTCCTCTTTCCCACCTCTTCCCCCTCTTCCGTCTCCTCCCCTTTCCCCCTCTCCTCTTCCTCCCCCTCTACCCTCCATCCCTTCCCTTTCCCCCTCTTTCTTTCTCTCCCTTTCCCTCCCCCCTTCCTCTTCCCTCCCTCCCCCTCCGCCCTTCTCCACCCCTTCTTATCTTTCTCTCCCTCTTTTTCTTTCTCTTCATTTCTTCCTTACCTCTCCCTTTTTCCCCCTTTCCCCCCCTTTCCCTCTTCCTTTCTTCATCCCTCCTCTTTTCCTCCTTTTCTTCTTTCCTTTTACCCTCTCCCTTTCCCCCCTTATCTCTCCCCCTTCTTCCTCTTTTCTTTCATTTTCTACCTTCACTCCCTACTCTCTCCCCTTCATTCTTCTCTTCAGTTCTCTTTTTTACCTTCCTTCTCTCCACTCCCCTACCTCATTCTCTCCACCTCTCTCTTTCCTTCTCACCTTCTCTCCTTCCCTCCTTCTGCCTCCTCCCCTCCTCCTCCCCCCCTTTCTCTCCTCATCCTTCCTCTTCTTCTTTCTACCTCCTCCCCCCCCGCCTCCTTTCTTCCCTTCCCCCTCCCCCTCTCCTCCCCCCCCCCTTCCATCTTCTTCCTCCTCTCCCCCTCTTCCCCCCTTTCTTCCATTTCTTTTTCTTCTCCCCTTTCCTCCCCTCCCCCTTACTCTCTTTCCTTATCCCCCCCCTTCTTTCCCCTTCCCTACCATACTCCCCCTCCTCTCCTCGTTTCCCCCCCTTCCTTCATTACTTCCTCCCTATTCCCCCTTCTTCCCCTCCTCCTCTATCTCCCTTTCCCCTCCTCCCTTCTTTTTCCTATTTTCCCCTTCTTTCTCTCCCTTCTATTCTCTCCCCTCCTCTTCTCTTTTCCCACCCTTCCTTTGCTCTCCCCCCCCCTCCCCCCCCCCTTTCTATTCCTCTCTCCTCCCTCCCCCTCATTATCCCCCCCTTTTCCTCTTCATTCCCTTTTTTCTCCCTCCACTCTCTCACTTCCCTTTCACTCTCATCTCTTCTTCCCCCTTCTTCCCACTCCCCTCTCCCCCCCCCCTATCTTATCCCTCCCCGATCTTCCCCCTTCTTTCCCTCCCCTCCCTCTCCCCTCCCTCTTCCCCTTTTCTTCTCCTCTTCTTTCCCCCCTCTCCTCCCTTTGTTTCCCCCCCCTTCTCTTCTCCTCCCCTTTTCTTTTTCTTCCCCCTCTCTCCCCACTCCTCCTCCCCTTAACCCTCCTTTTCCACGCCGTCCCCCCTTTTCCCCTCCTCACTCCCATCTCATCTCTCTTCACTTCTCCTCCTCTCCCTTCCCCCTCCTTTCCTTCCTCCCTTCCCCTTTCCCCCTGCCTCCCTCCTCTCCCCCTCCTTTCTCCTCCCACCCCTCTTCCTTCCCCTCCCTTCCCTCCTCTCCCTCCTCTTCTCCTCTACCCTCTCACCCCCCTCTCTCCTTTCCTCCTTTCCCCTCCCTAATTTTCCTCCCCTCCCTCTCCCTTTCCCCCTTCCCCTTCCCTCCTTTTTCTTCTCTTTCACTTTTCCTCCTTCCTTCATCCTCCTCCTTACTCCCCCCTTCTTCCTCCCCTTTCCCCTCCCCCCCCCTTGCCCTCCCTTTCCTTTCTCCCCCTCTTCCCCCCCCTTTCCCCCCCCCCTTTCCCCCCCCCCCCTACCCCTCCACTTCCTTTCCTCTTTTCCTTTTCCCCTCCCCCCCCCCTTTTCGCTCTTTCTCCTCTCCCCTCTTTCCTCCCCCCTCCCTTTCCTTTCTTCTACTCCCTCTCCCCTTTCCTCCCTTCCCTCCTCCTTCCCTCTTCCTCTTCTCTCTTTCTTTCTCCTCTCTTCCTTCCTCCCCTTCCTCCCCTTTTCTCCCTTCACCTTACCTCCTCCCTCTTTCCTCTGCTTCTCCTCCTTTTCCCTCTCTCCTCTCACGCTATCTTTTTGCTCTTTCTCCTTTGTATTTTCCCTCCTCCCTTTTCCTTTCATTCCCCTCCTCCTCCTCCACTCCTCCCCCCCCCTTCCCTCCCATACCCTCCTCTTCCCTCTCCTCCTCCTCTCTCCCCCTCTTCCTCTCCTCCCTCCCTCCCTTCATCTCCCCTTCTCCCCCCTCTTCTCTCTTCTCCCCTTTTTTTTTCCCCTCCCTCCCTTCTTTCTCCCTTCTTTTCCCCTTCTTCTTCTCTTTCTTCTACCTCCCCTTTTCTCTCTCTTTCTTTCCCTTCCATCCCCTCTCCCTTCACCCTCTTCCTTTCCTTCCTCCTTCCTTTCTCTCCCCTTCCTCCCCTTTCTCTTTCCCCATTCTTTCTCTTTTCCTCCTTCTCCCCTCCTCTTACCCCCCTTATCTACTTCCTCACCCCCCCCCTTCCTCATATCCTCTTTCTCCTATCCCTTCCTCTTCTCCCTTTCTCTCTTATCTTCCTTTCCCCCCCTTCCTCTTTTCCTCCCCCCTCTCTTCCCCCTCCTCCCCCCCCCTTTTTCCATCCTACTTCCTTTTTCTCCTTTCTCTTCCTCATTCCCTTTTACCCTCCTCCTCTCCATCTTTCCCCCTACCTCTCTTTCCCTTTTTCCCACCTTCCTTTCCTTCTCCCCCTCTCTTTCCCCCTTCTCTCTCCCCCCTGCCTCCCCTTCCTTTCTTTTCTTCCCTCCCCTCCTTACCTCCCCTCTCTCTCCCATTTCCCCTCCCCCTTTGTCCCCCCGCTTCCCCTTTCTCCATTCATCCTCTCTTTTCTTTTTTTCCCTTTTACCTCCTTCCTTTTCCTCCCCTCCTCTCCCTCCTTCCATCTTCTTCTCCCCCCTCCCCTCCTTCTCCCTCCTCTCCTCTCTACTTTCTTTTTTCCTCTCTCTTTCCCCCCCTCCCCCTCCCTTCCCTCCTCCTCCTTTTTCCTCCCCTATCGTTCCTCCCTCTCCCCCTCCTCATTCCTTTCCCTCCTCCCTCCCTCCCCTTCCACCCTCCTCCTCCCTTTTTCCTCTTTTTCTTTTCCTTCCCCCCCTTTTTTTTCCTCCTCTTTCCCCCCCCCCCCCCTCCTACCTCCCCCTTCCTTCCTCCTTCCCTCTTCTTTTCCGCCCCCTTCCCTTCCCTACCTTTCTCCCTTTTTCTCCTCTCCTTTCCTCCTTTTTATTTCCTTTCTCATCTCTTTCTCCCCCCCTCTCCCTTCCTCTCTCTTCTTTCCTCTCCTTCTCCTCCCTCCCTCCCCCACCTCCCTCCTCTCCCTTCTTCCCCTTCTCTCCTCTCCCTCTCTTCCCTCCTTCACTCCCCCCTCTCCCCCTTTTCTTCTCCATTTCCCCCTCTCATCCCCCTTCCCCTCTTTCCCTTTTCCTCTTTTCCTCCTCTTTCCCTTTCTCCCTCTCCTTTCCTCCTTTGCCTTTTCTCTACCTTTCTTCTTTCTTTCCCCCTCTCCCCTTCTCCCTCTTCCATCTTTCTCCTTCCTTCTCTTTTTTTCCGTCTCCCATTCTGCCCTCCTACTCTGTTCTCCTTTCCTCTCTTCTATCTCCTTAACCTCCTCCCTCCCTCTCCCCCTCCTTTTTCTCCCCCCTCTCCCCTCCTTCCTTCCTCACCCCCTTTTTCTTTTCTCCTCTTCCCCCCATCTCTTCCTCTTCCCCTCCTTTTCCCCTCTTCCCCCCCTCCTCCCTCCCTTCCCCTTCCCCCCCTCCACCCTCCCACCCTGTTCCCCCCACATTCCCCCTCATTCCCCCTCCCCCTCCTCCTCCCCCTTCCCCCCCCTCCCTTCCTCTCGCCCCACTCACTCTCCTATCTCACCTCCCCTCCTTACTCTCCTCCTCCTCCATCCTCTCTCTTTTCCTCTCTTCCCCTTCCCCTTCTTTTCTATCTCCCTTCTCTCTTCCCTCTTTTCTCCTTTTCCCTTTTTTATCTCCCCTTCTTTTGTTTATTTTTTTTTTTTTTTCCCCCCCCCCTTCCTCCCTCACCCTTTTGCCACTTCCTCCCTACTTCCTCCCCTTCCTTTCCTTTCCATCTCCCATCGTCTCTCATCCTCCTCTCCTCTCCCTTTCCTCTCCCTTTTCCCTTCCCTCCCCCACCCCACTCCTTTCCCCCCCCATTCCCCCCCCCTCCTCACCCCTCCCCCTCCTTCCACCTCTTCCCGTTCCCTCCCTCCTCCCCCCCTCGTTCACCCTCTTTGCCCCACCTCCTCTTCCCCCTTCTTCCTCCTTTTCCCCCATCTCCCTCCTTCTCGCACCCCCTCCCTCTCTCCCTTCCCCTACTTCTCCTTTATTCTCCTCCCACCCTCTCTTCTTTACTTACCTCCTCCTCATCCCTTTCCTTCTTTCCCTCATTTTCATCTCTTCCTCTCTCCCTCCTCACCATCCTTCTTTCTACCTCCTTCCCCTTCTACCACCCTCTCTTCCCCCCCATCCTCCCTCTCTTTCCTTCACCCTTCCCCTCATATCTTCCTTCCCTTTTCTCTTTCCTTCCCACCTTTTGCTTTTCTTCCCTCTTCCACCCTCCCTTTCTTCTCTTCCTTCCTCCCTCTCTTCTCTCTCTCTTCTCTCTCTTCCTTTTCCCCCCCCCCCTCCTTTCCCCTCCCCCTTCCCACCCTTTCTCCTTCCCTCCTCTTCCTTCACCCTATCCCTTTCCTTCCCTCCCTCTTCCCCTCCCCTTCCTCCCTTGCTCCCTTTCCCTTCTTTTTCCTTTTTCTCCCTTCTCTCTCTCCTCCCTCTTTTTTTCTCCCCTCTCTTTCCCCTTCTCTCCTTTGCCTCCTTTCTCTATTCTCCCCCCGCTCCCCTCTCCTAACCCCCTCCCCCCCCCCCTTTCCCCTCCCTCCTTCCCCCTTTTTATTTTTTTTTTTTTTTCTTCCCCCCCCCTCCCCTTCCCTTCCCCCCTTTTCCATTTCCCCCTGTTTCGTTCCCCTTAATCCTCCTATTCCTTCTTTCTCTCCTTTCCTTACCATCCGCATCCTTTCTCTCCCCCCTTCCTCCCTCCCCTTCCTCTCCTTCCTCTTTCCCTCTCCTCCTTCTTCTCCCCTTCTTTTCATTCCCCCCCTCCCTTCCTTTTTTCCTCTCCCCTTCCTCTTCCTCTTCCCCCCATCCTCTCCCCTTTCCCCTCCCTTATCTTCATTCTCCCCCTCTTCTTCTTTTTTCCTCCCCCCTATCTCCCTCTTCTTTTTCCCCTTTCCCCCCCCTCACCTCTCCTCCCCCCTCCTCTCTCCCCCCCCCTCTCCCTCCCTTCCTTCTTCCTCTTTTTTTTTTCCCCCTACTCTTTCCTCCCTCTCCCTTTCCCTCCCTTTTCCTCCCTTCCCCTCCCCCCCTTCTCCCTCTTCCGCCCATCTCCTCTTCCTTCCCCCCCTCCATTCTCTTCCCCCTCACCCTTATCCTCCTTTCCCTTACTTTCCCTCCCCTCTTCTCTTCTCTTTCCTTTTTTTCCTTCCCTCATTCGTTCCCCCTCCCCCCTCCTCCTCTCCCCTTCTCCTTTTTTTCTCTCTCCATTCCCCCTGTCCCCTCCCCCTTTCTTTCCTCTTCCTCCCCCCTTCCCCCCCCTTCCCTCCCACCCTCCCTCTCCTCTTCTCCTCCCTCTTCCGTCTCCTACCCCCTCCTTTTTCCCCCCCCTCCCCTCTCTCTTCATCTCCTTTCCTTGTGTCTTTCTCTCTTAGGTCCCTCCCCCCCTCCCCTTCGCCCGACACCCTCTTTCCTCCCCTTTCCTCCCTTCCCTTTTTCCTCTTTCCTTTTCCCCTCTCTCGCCCCCCCTTCCCCTTCACCCCTCTTCCTCCTCTCCTCTCTTCCCTCTTTCTCCTCCCTCTCCTACCACCTCCACCTCTCACCCCTCCCCTCCACCTCCTCCCCCTCTTTCTTTCCCAATCTCCCATTACCCTTTTTCTCCCCCATCTTCTTTTCCCATCACTCCACATATCTTTTTCCCCCCCCCCTTTCCTCCATTCTCCTCCTTCCCTCTCCTTCTCCTCCCTTTCGTCCTTTCCCATCCTTCCTTCCCCTCCTTCCCTTCTTTCCCTTCTTTCCCCTCCCTTTTCCTCCCCCACCTCCCCTTCCCTTTCCTCCCTCTCCTCCCCTCTCCCTCCCTCTTCCCCTCCTCCCCCTCACTCTCTCCTTGTCCCCCCCCCCTCCTCCCCCTTCCTCCTCCCTTTCTTCCCCTTTCTTTTCTTCCCATTCTCCCTCTCCTTTCTTCTCCTCCCTTTCTTCTTTCTCCACCTTTCCCTTCCCCTTCCCCCTTCACTCTCTTCCCTTTCTTCCCCCCCCTACTTCACCCCTCTTCGTCCTTTCTCTCTTTCCCTTTCCCCCCTTCCCTTTCCTCCCCCCCCGGTCCTCCCTCCTCCCTCCCTCCCCTCTCGTCTTCTATTTCTCTCTTTCCCTACCCCCTCTCCCTGCCTCTTCACCCATCCCCTCATACCTGTTCCCCCTCTCCCCCACTTCCCGCTCACTCCTCTTCTTCCCCCTTTCCCTCTCCCCTCCTTTTTCCTTCTTCCCCCCCTCTCCTCTTCCTTCCACTTTCTTCCCCCCTCCCCTTTTCCCTTCCTCCACCCATCCTCTTTCTTCCCCCCGCTGCCCTCATCTCTTTCTCTCCTCTTTTCTCCCCTTTCTCCTCCCCCTCTCCCTCTTCTCTTCCCCTCCCTTCTCTTCCCCACCTCTCCCTTCCCCTCTCCCTCCCGCCTCTCCCCTCCCCTTCTTCTTTCCCCCCCCTCCCATCTTTCCCCCTTCCTTATCTTCCATACTCTCCTTTTTTTACCACTCCTTCCCCTCTCCTTCCTCTCTTTCCACATTCCTCCCTCTCCTCCTATTTCTCTTCCTCCCCTCCTTCCCCCTTTTCTTCCCCCTTCTTTTCTCTTCTCCCCCTTTTCCTCCCTTTTTTCCCCCCCTCTCTCTTCTATTCCCCGCCCCTTCACCTACTTCTCGCTCTTTTCTCCTCCCTTCCTCTTTCCCTTCTGTCTTTCGCCCTTTCCTCCTTCTCGCTCCCCTCTTCTTCCTTTCCTTTCTCCCCTTTTACCTCTTGTTTTTTTTTCTCCTTCCTCCCCTTCCTTCTCTCTTCCTCTCCCTTCCTCCCCTTTCCTCTTCCTTCCCCTCTCTCTCTCCCTCTCTCTCCTTCCTTTCCCCCTCTCTTCTCCTCCCCTCCCTCTCTCCCCCTCCCTTTCGATCCTCCTTGCCCTTCCTCTTCCTCCCTTATTCCTATCCCTCCCTTTTCCCTCCCCCCTCCCCTTCTCCTCTCCTCTTCTCGTCTTCCTTCCTCATTCTGCCCCCCCCCCCTTCCCCTTCCCTTCTCCTCCTTCCCCTTTTCCTATCCCTTCCCTCCCTTTTCTCTCCCTTCCCTTCCCCACCCTCTTCCGTCCGCCCCTTTCTCCCTTCTTTCTCCCCCCCCTCTTTTCCCCCCCCTTTCCTTCTTCTTCCTTCCCCCTTTCTCTTCCCTCTCCCCCTCCCCCACTCCTCCTGCTCTTCCCCCCTCTTTCCTCTCCCCTCTCCTTCCTTCCCCCCCCCCCTTCTTCCCCTCCCTTCTTTCCTCCCCCCCCCCCCTTCCCTCCCTTTTTTTCTTTTCCTTTTCTTCTCCTCCCTCTCCATCTCTCTCCCCTTACTCTGTTCCCTTCCCTTCCCCTCACTTCCCACCTTCCCCTCCTGTCCCCTTTTCACCCTCCTCCTTTTTTTCTACATCTTCTCTCCTCCTTCTCCCCCCTTCCCCTCACCTTTCCCTCTCCTTCCTTCTCACCCTTTCCTTCCCTTCTCCTTTACTCCTCTTTCTTTCCTCCCTCTTTCTCTCCCCCCCTCCTTCCTTCTTTTCCCCCTTTCCCCTCCCTCTTGCTCCCCTCCTCCCCCCCTCCCCCTCCTCACTCCATCCCCCTTTCCTCCCCTCCTTCTCCCATCACCTCTCTCCCTCTCCCTCCCCCCTTACTCCTCCTCCTTCTCTCTCTCCTCTCTTTTCCGCCTTCTTCCCTCTCCCCCCCGTTCTCTTACTCTCCCTCCCCTCTTCCTCCTTTCTCCCGCTCCCTCCCTTCCCTCTTCCTTCCCTCTACCCCCCTCTCCCTTTCTTCCTCCCCTTTTCCCTCTCCCCTTCCTCTTCCATTTTTCTCCCTCCACACCTCTATCCTTCTCCCCCTCTTCCTACTTTTTCTCCTCATCAACCTCTTCTCCCTTCTCTTGAGGAAGATCTTTCTTCTCCGCCTTCCCTTTTCCCATCTTCTTTCCCACCCCTCCCCCCCTTCCTCCCTCCATCTTCCCTACCCTCTCCCCTCTTCCCTCTCCCCCCCCTTCCCCCCCCTTCTCTCTCCCCCTTCCTCCCCCACCTCCCTTCTTCTTCCCTTCCCCTCCCTCCTTCCTTCTTGTACTCTTCCCCTCCTCTCTACTCCCCCTCTCCCCCCCCTCTCCTTTCCTTTCTGTCCTCTCCATCTTCTCCCCCTCTTTTTTCTCTTTCTCTTCCCTCTTCCTCTCTCTTCCCCCCTCTCTCCCCCTCCTCTTCCCTCTTCCCTCCTTTTTCTTCTCCTCCCTCCTACCTTTCCCTCTTTCTCTCTTCTCCCCCCCTCCTTCCTTCTATCCTTGCTCTCTTTCTCCCTCCTTCTTTCCTTCCTCCCTCCCTCCTCCCCCCAGTCTTCCTCTCCTCCCCTCCTTTCCCCCCTCTTCCCCTTTTCTCTTCCCTTTCCCCTCTTTTCCCCTCCTCTACTCTTTTCCCCTCACCCCCCTTTTCTTTTCTTCTTTCTTTTTCCTTTCTTCTCCCCCCCTCCCCCCTCTCCTTCCCTCCTCCTCCCTCCCCCCCTCTCCCTTCCCCTCCCTTTCCTTCCCCCCATCCTTCTCACCTCTCCCTCCTCCTCTTCTTCCTTTCTCCCTCCCTTACTCCTTTCCCCATTCCTCCACCTCTTCCTCCCCCTCCCCCCCTCCCCTCCCCCCTCCCTTTCCCCTCTTTCCCCCCCCGGTCTTCTCCTCTCTCCCCTCCCCCCCCACCTTCCCTCCTTTTCTGTTTTTTCCCTTCCCCTCCCTTTTTTCCTTTCCCCCTCCCCTCCCCTTCCCCCTTTTTCTCCCCTCTTCCTTCCTTCTTTCTCTTTCTTCCTCCCTTTCCTCCTTCCTCCCCTCCCTCCCTCTTCTTCCTACTCTGTCCTCTCCTCGTCTCTTTCTTTTTACCTTCCCCCCCCCTACCTCACTCTTCCTTTCTCTTTTCTCTCCTCCTCTTCCTCCTTTCCCCCGGTTCTTCTCCCTCCTTCACTCTACCTCTCCCCCTCCCCACTCCTCCTTTTCCTTCTTCTTCTTCTATATCTTCTCATTTCCCACCCCCCCCCCTGCTTTCTTCTCCCATCCCCTTTTCTCCCTTCCTTCTTCTCCATCACCTCTTCTCCTTCCTTCTCCTTTTCACCTCCCTCCCTCTTGTTTTTCCTTTACCCCCTCTCTTTCTCTTTCTCCCCTCCCCTCCCCCCCCCCTCCTCTCCCCCCCTTTCCCTCTCCTCTTCCCCTCCTCTCTTCTCCCCCTCCCCTCCTCCCCCCCCTCCTTCCCCCTCCCTCCCCCCTTCCCCTCCCTCTCTCCCCCCCCTTCCTCTCTCCTCCCTCTCTCCTTCTCCCCTCCCCTCCCCCCCCCCTCCTCTCCCTCCTCCTCCTTCTCCTCCCACCCCTCTCCCTCCTTCTCCCCCTCCCCCCCTTCCCCCCCCTCCCTCTCCCCTCCTCCCTCCCCTCTCCCTCCTTCCCCCCCTCCCCTCCCTCCCTCTCCCTCCCCCCTCCCTCCTTTCCCCTCCTCCCCCACCTCCCCTCCTCCCTTTCCCTCTCCTCCCCTCCCCTCTCCTCCCCCCCCCCCTCCCCCCTCCTCTCCCCTCCCCCTCTTCCCCTCCCCCCTCCCCTCTCCTCCCTCCCCCCCCTCCCTCTCCCCTTCTCTCCCCCCCTCCTCCCCTCCCCTCCCTCCCCCCCTCCCCCCCCCCTCCTCCCTATCCCCCCTTCCTCTCCCTCTCCTCCCCCCTCCCTTCTCCCCTCCTCCTCCTCTCTCCCTCCTCCTCCCCCCCTCCCTCCCCCTCCCCCCCCCTCCCCCCTTCCCCTCCTTCCCCCCTCCCCTCCCTCCCCCCCCCCTTCCCCCCCACCCTCCCCTCACCTCTCTCCCCTTCCCCCCCCCTCCTCCTTCTCCCCCTCCCCCCCCACCCCTCTCCCTCCCCCCCTCCCTCCTCCCCCCCCTCCCCTCCCTCTCCCCCTCCCTCCCCCCTCCCCTTCCCCTCCCTCTCCCCCTCCCTCCCTCCTCTCCCCCTCCTTCCCCCTCCCCCCTCTCCCCCTCCCCTCTTCCCCCCTCCCCCCTCCCCCCCCCCCCCCCCTCCCCCCCCCCCCCCTCCCCCCCCCCCCCCCTTCCCCCCCCCTTCCCTCCCCCCCCCCCCTTTCCCCCTCCCCCCCCCCTTTTTCCCCCTTTCCTCCCCACCCCCCCCCCCCATTCCCCCCCCTCTTTCCCTCCTCTCCCCCTTTTCCCCCCCCCCCCCCTCCCCCCTTTCCTCCCCCCCCTTTTTTTCCCCCCCCCTTTTTCCCCCCTTTTTCCCCCCCCCCCCCCCCCCCCCCCTCCCTCCCCCCTTCCCCCCCCCCCCCCCCCTCCCCCTCCCCTTTCCCCCCCCCCCCACCCCCTCCCTCCCCCCCCTTTCCCCCCCTCCCCTCTCCCCCCCCCCCTTTTTCCTCCCCCTCCCCCTTTCCCCCCCTTTCCCCCCTCCCCTTTCCCCCCCCCCCTTTCCCCCCCCCTTTTTCCCCCCCTATCCCCCCCCTTTCCCCTTTTCCCCCCCCCTCCTCATCCTCTCCCCTCCCCCCCCCCTTTTTTCCCCCCCCCCCCCCTCCCCCCCCTCCCCCCCCCCCCCTTTTCCCTCCTTCCCCCCCCCCCCCTTTTCCCCCCCCCCCCCCCCCCCCCCTTTCCCCCCCCCCCCCCCCCCTCCCCCCCCTTTTCTCCCTCCTTCCCTCCCCCCCCCCCCCCCCTCCCCTTTTCCCCCCCCCTCCCCCCCCCCTCCCCCCCTTTCCCCCCCCTCCCCCCCCTTCCCTCCCTTTCCCTCCCCCCCCCCCCTTTTCCCCCCCCCCCCTCCCCCCCCTCCCCTTTTTTTTCACCTTTCCCCTTCCCTTCCCTCCTCTCCCCTTTTCCCCCCTTCTCCCCCCCCCCCCCCCTTTTCCCCCCCCTTTCCCCCCCCCCCTTTTTCCCCCCCCCCCCCCCTTCCCTCCCCCCCCTTCCCTCCCCCCCCCCCTTTTCCCCCCCCCCCCCCCCCCCCCCCTTCCCCCCCCCCTTTCCTCTCCCCCCCCCCTCCCCCTCCTTCTTCCCCCCCCCTTTCCCTTTCCCCCTCTCCCCCCCTCCCCCCTCCCCCCCCCCCCTTCCCTCCCCTCCCCTCTCCCCCCCCCCTTCCTCCCCCCCCCCCTTTCCTCCCCCCTTTTTTCCCCCCTTCTCCCCCCCCCCCCCCCCTCCCCCCCCCT
>JAROYE020000078.1:0-44797 GCA_029619315.2 Dynastes maya | reverse complement strand
ATAATTTGAAAATTGTATTAATAATCATAAAAAAGAAAACATATAAAACGTATATAAACAAAAATATTAAAAATTTACATTTGTAACAAATAGTAACCGATTTGGAGCAGTACTCTCCTGACTGACATCTTGCATTCGTTCTGGGTATTAAATGTTCCTATCAACGACATGATAATAAATATAGATCAGGCATACGAGCAGTTTATAGACAGGTTTGTTTGTAAGAGGATTTTGGGCAAGGGAGCTAAAACGTGGAATGGGAGGAATTGATAAATCCCTTTGCTACAGTGGCGCACCGTACTTTAGGGGTCTTTAAGATTACTAAAGAAGAATTGTAGATTCTTTAAGGAAGCGTTATTCTCTGCTGTTTTCGACTAAGGCGCATAGTGAAGAATAATATATCTGAACACCATCTCTCGAGAGCATTCAAGTCGCTTTGCAATAATTCACAATCCTCAATATTTTCGATCTTACGAAAAACTATAAGGTCACCCGCATATAACAAACAGCTAAATGAAATACAGTTGGTTATGCCATTAACAAAGATTAGAAAAAGTAACAGTCCTAACACGGAGCCTTGAGATACGTCAGTTCGTGATGTATACTTGTAAGATGTTTGTTAATAAAGGTTTTTCGCTTATCTTCTTCTTCCTGGTAATGAGAAACATTTCTTACTGCATTATCTCTAAATGGCATTGTAATTAAATGTACTGTTAAATTTGTAACGCTGAGAAAAGTATATAAACTTACAAATTGAAGAATATAACTGAATTTAACAATGATGTACCTGCTTCTGTATTAGACTGGAAGCTTTTCAGACTACCATCATATATCAAACAACACAAAAACATAGAATTGAAAGCCTAAAACGATGGGAACATACTAAATAAAAATATATACACTGCCGGCCATTGATGTTCGGACAACTAGTGAATTAATGCAAACGTCAATAAAGCTGGTAATAATGCAGAAGAAAATAAAACAGTAGCACTACGGGTATTGAATATAGAAAAAATTCCATCTTTTAAAATTCTAATAAATGTCCTAACTTCAATGGTCGGTAATGTATATGTTTATATTACTTAACGCTGTGACGATTCCTAACCTCAAAAGGTTAACAATCAAATGTTTAGGTATTGCGAACGATCAACAAATACAATAAATTATTTCGTTATTTTCCTCAAATATTCCAACATCCGATACACTTAAAGAAGAAGAGCAGGACAAGCGGATAACGAAATTATCGTCACCGAATTCAGAATTTCACCCAAAGTTTATTGTCGTACGATGTTGGTATCTCATTCGATAGCGAGGGATGTGTTAGAAGCGAATGGGAGGCCGGAGAAGGGGTAGTTCGTTAATGAATTGGCGGAATTTGAATATTAGGCGAGGCAAATTTTAATGTTTCCGGTGTTGTTTTGCCTTTCCAAGCGGCTAAACCCGCCGCATCCGTCCTTGTCCAAAAGCTCCCGAACCCAAAGCTGACAACAAACTTTCGACCATCGCCTCCGTCGAGTACGAGGACGAGGACGAGAACGACGGTATTTCGTGACGAATTAAAAAGTTTAGCGCACGAGTAATGCCTTATATATTAGAAGTTAGTGCCCGTAATTTTATTAGCAAGTTGTATTGTTCGTTTCAAAGCGGGTACTTCTCCTTAATGGATGGAAATGAGCTGAGGGCGTCGTTGAGAAGTTTGGTTGGAAGCAAAGAAAGGTAAGTGCTTGCTTATACATTTGTATAATTAATAAACTGATTTCGTTTTAACTTGGATACTTGTCGGTACTTACGTAAATTGAGGACGATGCGTTCAAGTTTGTGGATGGATCAGTTTTGCTGAAGAAATTACGCAAAGCCGGCAATAAATATGACAAATTGTTTTTGTCCTAAGTTTAAGCGACTAGGTGTGTTTCAGAAAAAATTGTCATACAGATTTCAAAACACCGTAATTACACCCTTTCCTTTTTTCTATTAAATAAGAACAATAATAATTAAATTGATATAGGATTGTCCAAATTCTTAATATTACCGAAACAAAATATAAGTTGGTACTACTGTCAAAATAAAATATAAATATAGTAACGAATAACAGTGTAAGATTGACGACATATTATGTTTGGTTAATTTTGTTGTTGTTATGTGAATTAAATGCATTCGTTGTTAAACCAAGTGTTAGCCATAATAAAGGTAATAGTGGAACAGGTTATTGGTCCAGGTTGCGTCAAGCAGCAGGCATGAAGAGTAAAGTAAAAATAGCTAAACCAATGGATGACCTAGGTTATGTTGAGAAATTAATCGACACAGCAAGTTTTGAAAAGCTCAAAGTTTGAGATAGATAGTTTTAGATACAGTAAAACCCGTCAATAACGGCCACCAAAAAAAGAAACAGTATTGGCCGTTATTTAAAGGTGGCCGTAATTGTCAGGTTTTTCGTCTTACAAATAAAATACATAATTGATTTTTAAGATTTTTTTCTTTATTTTATTAATTAAAATAAATATTATATAAATACACATATGTACAGTAGCACCAAGCTCAGAAAAACCTCGGAAAATATGCGAACTAATTTCAATATCAAACAACATCGACCAATAAGAAGCGTAATTTTCGTTTAGTACAGTAACTGGCACAAGTTTTTTTAATTTCGTACGCTTGGCTCATATTTTTGCAAATTTACTTTTATTTTCCTGTTCCTACTTGCTTGACTAAAAAATTGTCTTTTTTAAGACACCTGTAGTCGTATATTTACATAATTTAGGTAAGTAAATTATTTTCAAGGATATATAAATCATTCAAACTGTAAATTTTTAGGTTAGGAATTTCTAAGTGTATTGTAATATTCCTTTTAATACGATATTAATTTATAAAAAGAGTAATATTATTTTAAGGCATTTAGGTTTTTTTTCTTTTTTTTACAGGTTAGCAACCATGAGTAAACGTAAACTCGTTCGCTCGGAAGCACGAAACATTATTCGCAATGTTATACAGTTCTTTGACAAGCAGAAAGCAGATGGTCATAGGACGTTTCCATTAGAAAAAGCTAGTGAGCTAGCTGCTGCAGCGACAGGGAAATCAGTCAGTTTCATAAAGCAGATTCGCAGAGAATCTGATATGGCCGGCACTTCTTCATTACAATCGCCAAAGAAGAAGCGAGAAACTGCAGTTTCAATGAAAATTGAATTAGATGATTTTGACCAAGGCGTACCAAGAAGAAGTGTCCATGAGATGTATACTGTAGATCGTAAGGTGCCAACATTGAAATTGCTGGTAGACAAAATGAAAGACAAGATTAACTACACAGGAGGACGAGAAACTTTACGTAAATATTTATTACAATTGGGCTTTCGATATAAGAAGTGTCATAATAAAAGAAAATTATTGATGGAAAGATATGATATTATAGCTTGGCGTTCTCAGTACTTAAGACAATTACGAGAAAATGAAAATTTAGGAAGGAATAAAAGACCAGTGATATATTTAGATGAAACTTATATTCACCCAACATATGGAGTTGGCAAATGTTGGCAATCGGAAGAAGAACCTGGTGTTTATAAATGTGATCGAGCTGATTAGAGACATATTATAGTGCATGCAGGAAGTTCTAATGGCTTTGTCGAGAATGCTTTGCTAATTTTTAAATCAAAAAGTAAATCAGGTGATTACCACGATGATATGAACCACTTCAATTTTATGCAATGGTTAGAAAAACAACTTATTCCAAACTTGCCTCCACATAGCATTGTTGTTATGGACAATGCACCATATCACAGCATGCAAATAAATAAACCACCTACACAAAATAATCGAAAAGATGATATTCGATCATGGCTAGAAGGAAATAGAATTGCATCAACTCCAGAAATGCGAAAAGCAGAACTTTTAATGTTGGTAAGACAATATTCTATAAGTAAAACTTATTATGTTGATGAACTTTTAAAAAAGCATGGCCATACTGTTTTACGTTTGCCTCCTTACCATTGTGAGTTGAATCCAATAGAATTAATTTGGAGCATGGCGAAAAGAAAAGTTGCTATGAATAATGTGTTGCACTCTAGCCATGACATCGAGCAATTAGTTAGAACTGCAATTTCAGAAATCACGCAAGCTGATTGGGAAAAGGAGTGTAACCATGTAAGACATGTTGCAGAAGAAATGTGGAAGGCTGATGGTTTAACTGATGAAATTGTGGAAAATTTAAGTTTCACTGTAAATACAGGTTCTTCAGATGAAGATTGGATCAGCGAGGACAGAATATCAGATGATGAATTTGATTACTAAGGCTAATGATCGCATTGTAATCTATAATGTAAAACATTTTGCAATTAAATTATATTTGAAGTTGAAATAAACGTTTGCTTTAATTAAAATTAGAAAAACATTCAAAAACTCTTTATTTTTTTTAATTCCTAAGTTTTTTCACACGTCATTGGTCATTTGTTTATAGGAGCTACTTTAGTTTGATTTAAATATCCCGCGGAAAAGATTATGGATGAGAGTGTACCTTGTTAACTTGTAGCGCCCTCGGACACGCCCACTCAGGGCTTTTCTGAGCTTGGTGGCACTGTATACGAAAAACTAAAACTATTTTAATATATGTAATACAAAACATAGACTAGGTACATATTATAGATAATATGTACATATAATAGATAATACATATGTTCATTTTTTATACATATTATTACAACATATTCATACGAAAAAACGTGGTTTGTTAAGCTTTTATTAAAGTATGGTTCAATCTTTGTTTGCTTTAAATTTTTTAGCTTCGATTTAAAAACCACATCTTCACATGTATGTAAAATTCGAGAAACGTCCATACAAATTTCACCATTGTTATTGTACAAAAAATAATTCTGTGTCTCTTAATTTTGCACACACTTCGCTCATTTTAGATAAAATAGATTTTGGAGTTTCACATTCGTCCACGTCACTATTATCAGAGTTATGTTCTTCATCATTATTGCACAATTCTTCAACAATTTCTGTAATACTGAAGTTAGGGCTCTTTGTAGGCACATGACTATCAACAGAAGCATATTCATCTAAATCCACAATTTCGTTACGAACTGTAGGAAAGAGTTGGGCAAGGGGTATTTCGTCTTCTTCATCAAACATTGTATCTCCTTGGATAATCACATCAGAGAATCCGACATTGGAAAAACATTTCTTAACTGTAGCAGGAGATACCTTTTTCCAAGCAGCTGTAATCCATATAAATGCATTGGCTAAATTTATGTTTCTTTCAGAATTTTCAAAATCACATTCACTGTCAATAAACGTTAGAAGCCTTTTAATCAAAAAGTCTCAGTAAATCAATTTGAAATTCTGAATTATTCCTTGGTTCAAGGGCTAACAATGCGAAGTGGTGTTTGGTGGCAGGAAGATTAATTTAACATTTTTTAATGGAACTTTGAAATGTGACGTGGCGTTATCCAAGAAAAGAAGCACTTTTCTATTTTGTTTTTTTATTTTATTATAAAATTTATGCAGCCATCTTGTTATAATTTCCGTTGTCATCCATACCTTTTAGTTAGAAACCCATTCTAAATGTAATTTGTCAACATGATTACCCTTAAAACAGCGAGGATTTTTACTTTTTCCAATTATTAATGGATCTTCCATATTTGCACACTGTGAAATAGTCAAACGTTGTTTTGCTGCCTTCTTTCCTGCACGATTCTCATTTTTTAATGCAAATGTCTTATTTGGCATGGCGCGGTAATAAAAACCTGTTTCGTCGGCATCTCGAGGAGAATAATTTCTTAAAATTAGCGGTAACTTGGTTTTCCAGTCCTCTATATCGTCCAAATTAACCCCTGCGGACTCACCACAAATTGATTTAAAAGTTATACTGTGTCGCCGGCAGAAATTTTCCGACCATCCCTTAGACGTTGCGAAATTTTCCATCTTTAAACTGCTTGCTGTCTCCGGTGCTTTTTGTTTAAGTAGCGGCCCAGATATTGGAATGGCTTTATTTCTGGCTTTCCAAAACCAATTGTAGACGACTTGATCCACTGCCAATCCTTCCGATTGCGGAAATTTTCGTTTTTGCTCCAAGTTAACACCTTCCTCAACCACCTTTTTTAATTCACCTTTATTTTCCATAGTATCGAACCTTTTGAATACGGAGAGAATTTTAAACTAACCGCAAGTAACTGAAAGACCACGTTATATGTAAACTTGCAGAAATGAAGGCGACCTCTGTTTGATCAAACAAAAACGTGCACGTATTGCGCCGGCAATTTGCTGTCGAGGTATGTTCGGGACTGAGATCGCATTCATCGCACAAATACGAAATAATATCGGGTACATATTTCTATGAATAAAGATACATCATAAATAGTCCGGTCGATATCGGCAGGTAACTTTCTATGAAGATAGGCCGTAAAAATTTGGGTTTATTTGGCAGAGGTCATTTTATAAGGGTGGTCGTAAATAACGGGTTTTCGTATATGGGAATTTCCTTATAGTCGATTCGGGGAACTGTGAAAGTATCCGTTACCTCAAGTGACCGCTTTAGACAGGTGGCCGTTAACACAGGTTTTACTGTAGTTTAATAAAAAAAGAAGGAAAGAAGAACGGCAAAGAAGAGCAGCACACCACACCACACACCACAGCAGATGATAATAGCAACAACCGATAAAAAGGTTTTAATGCAAAGTGTGAACTGCCTGACATCCAAAGAAATGTATAAGAAGTTGAAAAATGTTTTCAAAAAAAATACATAGAAACAAAAATGCAGTTTACCAAGAAATTTCTTTAATTTAAAATATGAAAAAGTACAAATATGTCAGTGCTCATAAGTAAGATAGAAAATTAGGCTTATCAACAAAAGAAATTAAAGCAAACCATAGATGGTAATTTAAAAAATACTGTCTACGTTACCTGAGAAATATAAGTTTTCTGAGCGGCATGGGATTGAACGCATACGGAAGATAAAACTCCAACGAAGCTTACAACTCGGTTATTGAATAAAGACAAAGAGGAACGAAGAAGATCAAAGTGCAGAGTAGCATTCAAATCCAGTGAGAAGAATTCTTATAAATGTGAAAGTAGTGGACACATTAACGCTAATTGCTCTAAAGAAGAGGGTAGAAATGAAGAAAAAAGATGTTTTAAATGTGGGGAAAAGGGACATTTTGCAAGAGCATGCAGAGAAAGATGGAAAAGAGATGAGAAAATCAATTTTAAGTGCGCTAATTCTTGAATCTTGTTTAGAAAAAATGTTTTGGGGCGAAGTAGTAAAGTGTGCCATATACTTGTTAAATAGAAGCCCTAGCAAACAATAGTAGTAACACCGATCGAAAAGTGGATTAAAAAAAGATCCCATTAATCAAATTTACAGATCCTTGACTGTGAGGCATACGCAAAAGGACTAGGATATATAAAGAAACTTGACTCCAGAACTAAAAAATATACTTTTATGGGATATATGCCGGATGTCGCCTATGGGATAGCGAAACTAAACTGATGTGGTATTCAAAGAAAAAGATAAAAATAAGGATGAAATCAAATCAAAAGTAAAAAATTAGAGTAAGAACTGAGAAGAAACGTAAAGATAGTCAAAGGGAAATTGAAGAAGAATAGCTACAAGAAATTGTAAGCGTGGAAAGTGAAACAGGAAGAAAGCAAGTAAGATTACCCAGACAATATAATGATTATGTAATGCTACAAATGCTATAAAGAAGCTATAAATTATGATGACAAAAACAAACGGGAAAACGTCGATAGAAAAAGAAAAGGACTCTCGAAGTAAAAACAGTGTGTGGGCCTATGTGAACAAAGACGCAGTTAATAACAAGAAAATTCTTTGAAATAAATGGGTATTCAGAATGAAAAAAGACGGAAATTATAAACCGCGATTTGTTATTAAAGGAAGTGAACAAGAATACGGAATTGACTATAAAGGAACTTTTTTTTCTCTAGTAAAAATAAGTACGTTAAGGATCATGGTTGCATTAGCTGCTCATAATAATTATCACTAATGCTGGCCACGAGCGGTAGCGCGCATCGGCGTAGAATCAGTTCGGACCGAGAGGAACGGTAGTATTACTTCGTCTGCGGAGCAGTACGGACATTTTCGCTGCCGGTCATTTGCGCAATTGTTTATCTGTCCTAGAAAAATTATAATTTCGTCAGCAAAACGACCGCGGTCGGACAAACTCCGAAAATTTATTGCAGAAATTCCAGACTTAATATATGAAGGTGCTAAAATTAAATGTGTAATCTGTAAAATCCCGTTAATGTGTTGGTCCAGACAACATTGTCTACGACACGTAAATAGTGAAAAGCATGTCTCAAAAAGAAATTGCGCACGAGACAATGAAGAATTTATATTTAATTTATGCGTTACGTTTATTGCATGTAATATACCGTTTAATTTACTAGACAAGGAACCATTTATCTGCTTTTGGAATAACTATTCGGAGTGCAAATTACCAAGTCGAACATCGTTACGAAGAATTGTGTCATCTGCGCGCGAACATATTGAACAAAAAATAAAATCGGAGTTGAAAGATCAAAAATTGTGGTTATGTGTCGACGAAAAAACAGATCAGAAGAAACATTCTGTTCTTAATGTAATGGCACGCAAATTGGAAGCTCATCAGTCGGCACCTTCAATTCTACTAGTCTCCAAACGAATACAACAGTGTACTGCCGAAGTAATTTCAAAGTTAGTGTTAAATACATTGGACAAATTTGAACTTTCAACAAACCAACTCTTGATGTTAGTGAGTGATGGTGCTGCAAACATGCTTTCTGTAGGCCGGTCTCTTAAAAAGCATTCTGCTAATCTGTTACACATTACGTGTAAAATTCATGTTCTCAATCTTGTGGCGGATAGTATCAGAAAATGTTATCCTGAGGTAGACGCTTTAATAGCGCATACCAAAGCAGTATTTGTCAAATCACCGAAACGTGTTCGCGAATTTCACAGACTGTGCCCCCGTATACCAGAGCCACCAGAACCTATTCTAACTCGTTGGGGAACGTGGTTGCAGGCCGCGTTTTATTATCATAAATATTTTGACAATATTAAGAACGTGGTTTTACAATTCGTTACAAAGGAAGCTGCCGCTATCCAGAAAAGCCAGTCGAAATTCCAAGATAGTCAGGTTAAAATGGACTTGAAAATCATTCACGACAATTACTTCGGGCTAGCAGATGCAATAGAAAAATTACAAAATCCTGCGGTGCCGTTAGAAGAATCTCTACAAATAGTGCAACATGTTCACGCAGAGCTATGCGCGATTGAAGACGCAAAAAATGTTTCTGTTCTAGAAAAATTTGAAAGTGTTTTTGAGAAAAATTCTGATTTTGGCACATTAAGACACATTTGTGAAGGTGCGTCAACAGAATCGTTAAGTTATTTGAAAGATTATTTTACTTACGCAAATATTACGTCACTAGATGTAGAACGTTCGTTCTCTGCATATAAACGCATTTTTTCCTCATGCCGTACTACTTTTGCCGAAACAACAGTTGAAACATATCTAATGTTGCAGATATTTAACAGACATTATTCACTTTGTGATTTCACGGAGGACTCTTAAAGTGGTAAGTGTTTGAGCACGTGTTATTTAATTTTTATTTAAAAGATGAGCGAAATTATTTGCGGCAGCAAACATCTCTATTAGCGGAATAACTCTAGTGGAACGCGAGGCCTGGTTGACTCTACGCTACTGCGCGGTACCGCTCGTGGCCAGCTTCAATTATCACATAAAGAAATTTGATATTAAAGCTGCTTTTCTTCACGGTGATCTAGAAGATGAAGTCTACATGGAAATACCCGATGGTTATAAAAAAAAGGAAAAGCTATGTCGGTTGCAGAAGTCACTTTGTGGCTTAAAACAAGCGCCTTTGGAATGGAACAGGAAGTTTACACATTAAGTGCAGATTGTTAAAAGATTGGTGGTTGCGTCGCTAAATTTAGCGATTCCTTCAGTTCTGGACGACGCTGGTATATAAAAATAAAATGAGTTATATACTAGTTAGATTTGCGCATATCAATTCTTATCACCTATTTTTTTTTTGGGTTAAGCTCTCCTACTTTTCTTCTCTCTTCCTAGTTAGAATAGTTAGGACAGCGTTAGCTGAACTTCGTCCTTTGATGTTTACCGAGTTCTTTAGTTTTCACAATCATTTGTTCTTTCTGTATGCGGCTTCATTAAAGCTTATATTATTATTATTATTACTATTATTATTATTATTATTATTATTATTATTATTATTATTATTTTTATTATTATTGAGCAAAAGTCTTGCTAAAGTCTAAGTAAAGGGCAGCAACTTTTTAATTCAATATTTAGTACAGCTGTTCAAAGAACTGTAGTTACTCGAACGCCATTGACTGCGGAACCATGCTGCTCAAAGGAAAATAACGGTAAACGAACTCTAAATTAATAGAAATAATAATTACTATAAGAACCAGCCTTTTCCATATTTTAATCAACACCTTTCCGGAACTACTGGAAGCATTCAGAAATATACTCTTCTGAATTGTCTAAAAATAATGAAGATTGGACCATTGGTTGCAGGATTTGTTGCTGTAACGTATTTTATCGCATATCCCCCTTTGGGAGCGATAATATTATTAACAATAAATTGTATTCTCATCTAACCTATACGACATATATACATAGAACCTCATTTAATGAGAAAATTCTACAGAGTTCTGCCACATTCGGAACAGTTCCAAATCAAATATCAAAGAAAACACCACGCAAGTTTGTATTCTATCATCAATAAACAAGAACTCCCAAAACAGTGGTTATCTAATTAAAAAAACCATGGGTAAAATAACTACACTTGGTGCAACTTCTTTTGTATGAGGTGTATATACACCAAACCAAACTTTACATCTAGACCATCTCAAAACCTCCGAGCGAAGGAGCGTAGGAAACAGAAAGAATTTTCTATGGGCCAGATTTGGTGAATAGGGTAGGTGGTCTATCAATTCGTGAATTTTTGCCATGGCGATCACTGAAGTGTGAGATGGTGCGTTGTCTTAGTGGAACACACTTCTTCAAATGCTGCCGTTTTTTCGCAATTTCTACATTCAACTTGCCAAGTAATGATGCATAGTATGCCCCCGTTATTGTTTTCCTTTTTGAAGATAGACGATTAATACAACTCCTCACTTTCTCGCTCAATGGAACAATTTTTGTCTTTTCGACTGCGCCTTAGTTTCAGGAGTGTACTGGTGTGTCCAAGATTAAATTCAGCTGCCCCAAAGTTCCACTGTCGCAAATGATGGTGCAGAGTCCCCGTCAACAGCCTCCTTCCCGACTTTAACTTGCGTAGCTGTATTCCCTTTCAAATGCAAGAATTTAATGACAGCGCGATATTCGATTTGTTCAATTTTACAGGAACACTAACATCGACTGACACAGACGGCTGTTAAGCAACAGCTAAGCATCCAACATGGCTGAAATTTTCAGAAGTATCTCTCAACGCGTGTGCAATATCGCCAGAATATTTTCAACGAATAACGCCATCTTCATGATGAGACTTAAAATTTTTCCTTTTCTAATAGAACTGTACCTGTGAAAAATATGCTTTTAGTTCGTTTTAAAAATTATACCATAGCATTTCGTCTACACTACAACATTCAAAACATACTTTATTGCCACCTTTTTCCAATTCTAAAATTAGACTTCAATTCCACCACATATTCGAAAAGCAACAAAAGTATGTTACATTCAGTTTTATTCCGGCAAGCCCTTTAGAGCAAGAATAATTCAGCATGCTTTCCTATATACGTAAACCATACTTCCACTTCGTGAATAATATATGGTTCTAACGGTAACCCAGTACAAGATATATTATCTGCAATTGTAGTTTCCATGTCATGTAATACTAGAGTAGATCGTCTGAAATATGAAGCAACTCGTTTTACCTATTAAATTAGTTAAAGCGCCTAAGGCATAGCGCAGACAACAGACAGTCGGTGAGCGACAATTTTATCGGTCACAATGTACACTACCGTTTAGAATGCGTGTAAAAGTTGATTTTTTGTTTTATAGCGAACGGTCTTCGCACACACCGGCAATAACTAAAATTACAACAATGCCAGTGGAAAATATTACTTTATTATAACATATGCACCAATTGCAGAAGAAGCAATTAAAGTAGGAAGGCGGATACACGCTTGGTTTAACGATATGGAAAAGACGTTCGATAAAATAAGAAGAGATGACATCTGGCAAATTTTAAAAGATAGAAAAGTCGAGAAAGACCTTATACAAAATGTACAAAGTCTCTACGAAAAAACTGAAAATTATGTAAGGTTAAGAAACGAGAAATCACAAACTTTTGAGAGTAAAATCGGACTGAGGCAGAGGTGTGTTTTGAGCCCACTACTTTTTAATCTAATATTGGACGATGTAGTCAAGAAATGTAGACACAGAATGAATACTGGAAGCTCAAAAACATACGTCTAACGGAATTGTGCTACGCCGATAACTTGGTAATTCTGGGAGAAACAGAGAAATAACTGCAGAAAAATCTAGACAATTCAAATGACACATTGAAATCGAAAAATATGTATAAGTAAGGAAAAATCTAAAACAATGATATTTGGAAAACGGAAAGAAAAACACAGTATAAAAATAGATGATGACCAACTTGAACAAGTAAAAAAATTTAAACATCTGGGAATAATAATAAAAGAAGAAGAAAAATTAAAAGGTGAATTAACAGAAAGATTAGCAAAAACCGGTGAACTATATAACAATTTTTTTAAGTATAAAAAGAAACAAAATCAGAAATCAAATATTCCAGGAAAAGCTAAATATGGTCCCTGTCGAGACAACCATAGAGCAAGGACAACTTAGATGATTGGAACATGTAATCAGAAGAAATGAAGATAACATAGTGAGACAGATATACGAAGCGAAAGAAGTAAGAAAAAAGAAGAGAGGTAGAATAGCAGCAGAGAAAAGAGGGGCCAGATGGGAAGGTATAAAAGTCCTGAGAAGAGAAAGAAAAAAGTGGATGAAAATGTGGAAGAAACCTGCCTGAAAACTCATTTCCAACACAGCTCGACATCGAAAGGTACAAGAGTTCCAGTAAACATACGACCAACAATAATATTGGACCGACAAAGTAGATCAAACCTGTGCTATTTTTTTCGCCGACCCAACTATCGGCTCTCCAACTTTTTTAAAACGTGAACATTTTTTGCGTCATCTACAATGCGTAGCAGAGTATGTACTTCGTCCACTATTTGTAGTGACTTCACTAACGACAACGCTCTATTTTGTAATTGTTCCAGTGCGTCATGTAAGCATTTATAGTAGCTATGAATACTTTGTAAATCTGTTTCAACAGAAGTATCTTGAAATTTTGGCTGGCTCTGCTTAATAGCTGCAGCTTCGGCAGCATTGAATTGTAGAATAACAGCTTTCACTTTTTTGAAATGTTCAGCATAGTAAAAAGCTGCCTGCAACCAGGTTCCCCAACGTGTTAGAATCGGCTGTGGTGGTTCACGAATACCGGGACACTGTGCGTGAAATGTTCGAAGGCGTTTTGGAGATTTGAGAAACACTTTTTTTGTACTTAATATTAATACATCTACCTCAGGATAACATTGCCTAATAGTTTGTGCCACAAGATGTAAAGCATGCACTTTACAAGTTACATGTAAACAGTTGCAACCGTGTTCAAGAAGAGAACCGCCTACCGCACGCATTGTCGCTGCACCATCGCTCATAAACATCAACACGTCAAGTATTGAGAAAGTTTTTTAACGTAGTATCACAGTCGTAATTGCTGTACTAGTACACCTTGTAATCTTTTGCTAGCTAGTAACAGTGGAAATGTCGGTTTATGTTGATCCAGTACACGAACTATAATATGTATAATAATTTTTTTTTTACAATCTGTTGTCTCGTCAACACACAACCAAAGCAACTGATTTTTAATGTAGATACGATTTTATTTTCCTCCTCTTTGCGTACAAATAAAACATGCTTACGTGCTGTTTCCGCAGTTGGCAACTTCAACTCCGGGTTGTATTTGTTCCAAAAGTTCTTAAACGATTTCTTATCCAATATGTTAAGTGACAAATTACATGTTATCATCATGACAAGTAAATCGAAAATAAAGTCATTAAAATCATTATTTACATGCTTCCTACAATCGTTGTTTTGCCAGCACATCAAAGTTTTCTCGCACACTTTACAAACTATTTTAGCACCGTCGTACAACAAATCTGGAAACTCACAGATAAAGTTTTTTACTTTATCAGCAAAGGCTCGTTGTTTACCCTTGCGCACACTGGACATTTTTAATTTAAAATTTCCTTGAATAACTAGCATTCCGCTCGCCTGATTTAATTCACACGCACACGCCACGCTAGTGATGATGAGTGTGTACGAATTTGAACTGCTTTGCCACCCGGCAGATGTTTACGCATCGCATCAGGCAGGCGCGCGCCGAGTTCCGTTGGCTGCTCCAGCTGTTACGGCTATGCTGGGACTACACGATTGTCTTACCTTAATCATTACTTTGGTTGCTTACCACAAAATTCAATCTTTGAACAACACTTTCATGAATATTGTGTAATAGAAGAAGCTGTATATAAAAAAATTACTCCCACCAAAAATTTTCAACTTTTGCGCATTTTAAAATTAATTTACTATAGATGTTCAATGGTGACTCGTTGCGAGTTGTTCATATTAGGAAGAAGGGTTGATAAAAAGGTCCTTTTCCCCGCAAAATTCTTTTTTAATATATGGGCTTTGACCCGAAACCGGTCGTTATTTAGTTATATTAAAAAAGAATTTTGCGAGGAAAAGGACCTTTTTATCAACCCTTCTTCCTAATAATTTACTATAATTTTATACATCCTGCACAACAAAGAAGTTTTAGTTTGCATATAAACGTGTAGGTGTTCTACATATTCCTCTTTTAAAGCTCGTATACTGCGTATACCCTACACCAAAGAATCATAAAGGCCCAAACTTTCACGTTTCACGTCGGAGCATTTTCACATAAAATCTGTATATATTCCTAAATTAAGCTCCATACCGTTCGATTAAACGTAACGTTCCTACGCTAGTCTACCTTTTTATGTAATTTTAATACACGTTTTACTACCGTTTGGGCCACAACTTCTATTAAAATTTATATTCATGAAAAAACGGGGCATGTATATAAGAATCGCGTAGCCTATCAGATTTTACTTCCTCCTCCATTTCATGTGTGTTTTATGCGCGTCCAGGATAATGGCCTTCATGTACGGCGTGCAATTTATTCAACATGTACGTCGTAATTTATTTTCTTTTCCAGTGATTAAAAGGCTTGTTGAAAATTGTTTTATACGGGTTAATATGGTTTAGTATTACGTTGACTTAGAGAAATAAATTGGATACAAGTTCTGGTAATTTCTGGAAGTAAATTCAATTTAAAATACATTCCTTGACTGCATGTTAAAGACATTAAAAGAAATTGGCCTCTATGAATTACTTTCTTCTTGCGCAAAATTGTTAAGAACAAGAATTTCTTGTTTATTCTAATAAATTCACTATTTTACTTGTATTTCAATCTTATACTTGTTTAATTATTATGTGTGTACACAAATGTATCAAGAGCACCCCGACACAAATCAAGAAACCACGTAAAATTCGATTAAATATTTGTAACTTCGTCGGAGCATTTACTGGAAACTTCAAAACTGGACACGGGTAAACGTTAGACAGGGAACTACGACGGAGAAAAGGACAGCGTAACTGTATGGAACGTGCATATAGTTCCATTAATAAAAAGACTAGCAAAAAATAAAGATAAGTTTTTCCAGATAAAATAGATGTTAATCAAAAGTACAGAATGGTAAATTGTTGAAAGTATGAATCATTTAAGTTAAACTCAGCACATAGAAATGGCAATTCTTGTTAGATGCGGCGATAAAATTAGAACTCCGCGAGAAGTGCGTAATTTGTTTAATGCGAAAAATCCAGATAGAATTCTCAGCCAATCCACAGCGAGTAAAATCGTGAGAAAGTTTAGAGAAATTCTCGTTTCGGATGAAACCTCATTTTGCCTAAATGGAATAGCAAACCGACAAAATCGCCGGTACTGGAGTAGAGAAAATCCTCACTGGATTACTAAAGTACATACTCAACACCCTTGAGGTCCTTTCTTCTTTGACGAAACCCTCACGGGGCAGCGATATCTGGATTTTTTAAGGGAATTTACTTATATCTGCTCTTGCAGAACCTTTTCCAAATGAAGATGATCCTGGCAATATTTGGTTTCAGCAAGATGGTGCGTCTCGGCATTTCGCACGTCCTGTTCGCGAGTCGTTAAACAACTGTTTTCCTGAGAGGTGGACCGGTAGACAAGGAGCAATGGGGAGCGCCCTCAGGTGTCCAGATTTGACATCCCTTGATTTTTTTTTTAGGGGGTATTTAAAATCAAAAATCTATGTTGATCGACCACAAAATCTAAAGGATTTGATATGAAATCAGTCGAATTAATCCTAACATCATTCGCAATGTACAAAAATGAATGCGTCCACAGATTTCCTAATTGTCGAGAGGACGGTGGTTGACGGAATGTGAGAGGAAGATTTTTTTAATTCTGGCATGCCTCGTCCTACCCCTGCTCTAAAAAATATTTACAAACACCTCTAATTTTAAAGTCGACACTAACCTGAAACATGCGAACTACTGGGAGCTAAAAGAAAAAATCTGGTTTCTAAAACAAAATATAGACTGTTTCACTTAAATTATGTTCTTTTGACGTGCTACCTGTTTTCGAAACGTCCTATATATTTGAAAATAATTTCACAAAATGTAGCATGGAATTTTGTACACTGTTTACACAAGAATCTCTTTCTCTAATATCTTTAATGTCATAAGAAATTCTAAACTAAGCACTTCCTTCCATTTTGTGTTGTCCCCCCCACTACTATCTCTTGAATCTGCAACATTAAACATAAATCTAGTACACTTACATTATTTACGATCTACTAGACATGTATATAGATACACCTAAGTATAGCAAACAATACATAATGGGTACAATGCTTCCACCTATCGGAGAAACCTACCGAAGCAACGAACCAACGTCAAGTGAACCCATTCCATTCTGGCGTATCACTCTGAGCACAATGTCGGCCGACCAGACCTTAATCCTCAATTACTTCAACCGACCATGATGATTTATAATCGTCGGCAAAGCCTCCTGAGGACGAACAGTTTGTCCACGGATGTATGTACGGTTGTATCAAATTGACCGTACGCCTCGTGAAATCGCTTCTTTGTACGGAGGATAGGGCTTATTTTCGAGTGTGATTGCATGTATTTATGCGGTCATCGGAGGTACGGTAAAGCTAGCAGATGTTATGAAGCGTAGCAAAGGCTTAAAGGGATAGAAGGAGGAAGCTAATACGGAAAAGAATTTATTTAGAGGATTATTTTGATAGATTTATGTAGGAACGTACGTTATTTTTGGAGATAAAAGAGAAAACGTCTTTTTAGCAGTGTCAGTAGATTTACCTGGAGTAAATTTAGCAATCGGAAACGATGAAAATAGTTTATTATTCTACTATTAACTATAGTTTCATACAGCTTAGAAAAGACTGATAAAATGCAAATAGGACGATAGTTGCTTGTGTAATTCTGATCTCCCTTCTTAAACGGGTACTCTAAAACTGTGGCACTGGAACACTGACAGTCTTGCTGCTGATGATGATAGCTTGACTATCGAAACGTGCGTCCAGTACGAATTAAGTGTTGTGGTAAGGGTTTTAGTGAACTGTTTCAGTGTCCCTTCTTAAAAACGGGTATCAGTTTACCCGTTTTTAAATCAGTGAGAAAGATGCCAAATTCAAGTGAGAGATTGATAACAAACGCTAAAACTTCTACTACAGATGGCAAGCTCCTTTTCAAAAGAAATGACGGAACGGCATCGTCCCCAGAAGCCGTAGTCGAACTAAGCTACGGTATGGCATTAATGATATCACTCTCGCTCACCGGAGTCACAAATAATGAGTGGGGTAAAGACGGTAAAAATTTGTTAATCCAATGAAAATCTGTGTTATCCATCCCCAGATCACAGTGCCTATTTCAGTAGTAAAGTGTTCAATAAATCTTTCACAGATATCCAACTCGTTAAGACATGTTTCCGGGAGAATATGGCTATCGAAGCGGTGCACTATGGGTCCAAACTGCTTTGCGATGGTCCGAAATCTGTAACTTTCTTATTAATAGAAATACAGCAGTGAAATTTGGCAGACATGTACAGAAATGTCTAAGATCTCAAATGAATACAAAATTCTCCACAGGAAATTTACGATTGTTTGCTTAAAAAATGTTAATTTATGGCAATTTTAATAATAATAAGAAATCAATTTTTTATTAAATCAAAGTAAACTTTTCTATTAGTAAATAACAGTTAATAACAAGAGTTAAGTGTTTGTGCAATATCTACATTTAAAAAACGATAATTTATTGTTATCTTAATAATACAGCGTAATCATGTGAAATCAGTTCTTTATTACATAAAAGCAAAGTTATCTAGAACGCGAACATTTTCTTGCATGATGTAATCTGTATAATTTGTCATCTTTATTGCGCGATTCCTGGGCTTCTTCAGATAACTGTCCGAGTGGCAAAACTGCATTATAGCGAATTATGTTTTGCAGCACGCAGAGTACAAAGTTGTGATGTAATTATTAAAAGATAATTTAGTATCACATAGAACACCTAGATCTTTATATGTTATACATTTTTCAAGTAAAATATCGGCAATTTGGTAATTGTACTCAATATTAGTGATTTTGCGCAAATAAATCATAGTCCAGCACTTATTTATATTTAAGTTCAATTGATTGTTCTGGGACCAAAGATATAAGCTATTGATGTCGGATTGAAGCAGAGCGCAATCACTAACGCTATCTATCACGCGAAATATGTTTAGGTCATCCCCATATAATAGCTTGTAAGATGATAACTAAAGCTGGCCACGAGCGGTACCGCGCAGTAGCGTAGAGTCGACCAGGCCTCGCGTTCCACTAGAGTTATTCTGCTAATAGAGATGTTTACTGCCGCAAATAATTTCGCTCATCTTTTAAATAAAAATTAAATAACGCGTGCTCAAACACTTACCATTTTAAGAGTCCTCCGTGAAATCACAAAGTGAATAATGTCTGTTAAATATCTGCAACATTAGATATGTTTCAACTGTTGTTTCGGCAAAACTAGTACGGCATGAGGAAAAAATGCGTTTATATGCAGTGAACGAACGTTCTACATCTAGTGACGTAATATTTGCGTAAGTAAAATAATCTTTCAAATAACTTAACGATCCTGTTGACGCACCTTCACAAATGTGTCTTAATGTGCCAAAATCAGAATTTTTCTCAAAAACACTTTCAAATTTTTCTAGAACAGAAACATTTTTTGCGTCTTCAATCGCGCATAGCTGTGCGTGAACATTTGTAGAGATTCTTCTAACGGCACAGGATTTTGTAATTTTTCTATTGCATCTGCTAGCCCGAAATAATTGTCGTGAATGATTTTTAAATCCATTTTAACCTGACTATCTTGAAATTTCGACTGGCTTTTCTGGATAGCGGCAGCTTCCTTTGTATCGAATTGTAAAACCACGTTCTTAATATTGTCAAAATATTTATGATAATAAAACGCGGCCTGCAACCATGTTCCCCAACGAGTTAGAATAGGTTCTGGTGGCTCTGGTATACGGGGGCACAGTCTGTGAAATTCGCGAATACGTTTCGGTGATTTGACAAATACTGCTTTGGTATGCGCTATTAAAGCGTCTACCTCAGGATAACATTTTCTGATACTATCGCCACAAGATTGAGAGCATGAATTTTACACGTAATGTGTAACAGATTAGCAGAATGCTTTTTAAGAGACCGGCCTACAGAAAGCATGTTTGCAGCACCATCACTCACTAACATCAAGAGTTGGTTTGTTCAAAGTTCAAACTTGTCCAATGTATTTAACACTAACTTTCAAATTACTTCGGCAGTACACTGTTGTATTAGTTTGGAGACTAGTAGAATTGAAGGTGCCGATTGATGAGGTTCCAATTTGCGTGCCATTACACTAAGAACAGAATGTTTCTTCCGATCTGTTTTTTCGTCGACACATAACCACAATTTTTGATCTTTCAACTCCGATTTTATTTTTTGTTCAATATATTCACGCGCAGATGACACAATTCTTCGTAACGATGTTCGACTTGGTAATTTGCACTCCGAATAGTTATTCCAAAAGCAGATAAATGGTTCCTTGTCTAGTAAATTAAACGGTATATTACATGCGATAAACGTAACGCATAAATTAAATATAAATTTTTCATTGTCTCGTGCGCAATTTCTTTTTGAGACATGCTTTTCACTATTTACGTGTCGTAGACAATGTTGTCTGGACCAACACATTAACGGGATTTTACAGATTACACATTTAATTTTAGCACCTTCATATATTAAGTCTGGAATTTCTGCAATAAATTTTCGAAGTTTGTCCGACCGCGGTCGTTTTGCTGACGAAATCATAATTTTTCTAGGACAGATAAACAATTGCGCAAATGACCGGCAGCGAAAATGTCCGTACTGCTCCGCAGACGAAGTAATACTACCGTTCCTCTCGGTTCGAACTGATTCTACGCCGATGCGCGGTACCGCTCGTGGCCAGCGTTAATGATAACACATCACGTCTCAAACAGTTTAGCAAAGTTTGATATTACACAAACAGAACGGTAATTCCGTACCACAGTTCGCTCCCTAGATTTATATATCAGGCCATGTTTGTCTGTTTCCATATCGTCGGGAAGGTTTTCTGCTTCATAATAGCGTTATAAATGCATTGTAGCGGCTTTAAGAGGCATGATAAGCAATCCTTCACTAGGAACGATGGCACTGCATCCGGACCCGTAGTCTGATTATTTTTTAATTTTTTTGCTGCCTTTTTAATGTCATATTCACAAATATCTCCGAAAAATAAAGTACTTGCTGGTGAAAAACTGTTTGAATCTCTCAGATTTAACTTAGAATCGTCTAAATCACACGCTTCATACACCGCACCGAAAAAAGAAGCGAATCCATTGACAATGTCTATGGGCTTAGATCAGATCATATCCTTATATAATATATGTTCAGGAATTCTCGATAAACCTTTTCTTCCGTTAATAAAAGACTACAATTTGCGAGGTTCGCTTCGAATACCAACTTTAGCGTTTCTTAAGTATCTACGAAAGCTGGATTTAATATCTCTTTTGATCGCTGAACGAATGATTCGAGCACGCTCCCAGTAGTAATTAACTATATGCCTTCTGTACATTCTAAGGTAATGACGCTTCCAGGGGATATTAAGTACATTATTGGTAGTGAACCACACGGGATAGTTACGCTTGCGCTTAATTCTCCGCTGATAATGTGTCAGATTCCTATTCCTTTCAATTGCAAAGGTAGTGATGCATATAAGACATTGTAATGGAAAGATACTGACGTAGAATGGAGTCTTTGATCTTCAATTTGTATTCCACAGTACTTTCCTAATATAACAGAGAACTATTACAGCAGGATTTACTTCAATTATCGCCCATTTCATGACGGAGCCGTCTCCACTTTATCACAAGTTGCACAAATCTCCTAGACGTATATCGACCACCATCACGTTCTCTACGTTAGCAGTAGATTTTCTGCACATACACGACTTGTATATGCTTCCATTCTTAGTACACGCCCTACATTTTAAAACCGAAGATGTAAAGATGAAACTCAGCCCTCATTGCACGTTAAATTTCTACATTTAGAGCCCCGCTTGGTAAGTATTACCGTTTCTAACTTGAAGTGGCGTAATGAGCTTGTCAAGAACAACACCGTAAGAACTGCGATTCGCCTTTCTAAGGCCGTGGCGGGCCGAGAAGACGTTGTAACTTCCAGGATTATTCTAATGCGAAGACGAGCGTTTGTTACGCGTTGAGAATTCAGATCGCGGTACCTACTGTCTAATGCAGACTTCATACGTGGGTATTTGTTGCCGTGTCGTTTGAATTATGAGTCGGTAGAACAACATGGCGTGTTGCAATGTTCGTGAACCGCAAACAGTACTTGCAAAACAAACGATTGGTACGACACGCTATCTGGAAGTAGCTAATTAGTTGAGGGCGCAGGTAAGAGATGGCGCTTTTCTTTTTACACAACTTAGATACCCTCACATACAGGGCTCAATATACAGCGTAATTTTTTGATAACGATTCACCTGAAATATTTTAGAAACTGAAACGTAAATAGAAATTTCCAAAGATACATGTACTAAATCACACTTATGACTAGTCTGGGCAAACAGCGGTAACAGTCAGTGTAGTAGATTTGAGGTGCGGAGTGGGCGATTATTTATTTCAAGCGTTCACAGTGTCAGTACTAAATCGATGCTGTATACGAGTAGTTCTGTGTATATGTAGGCTGACGTAACTTATTTCGTAATTGTACGCTTATGTTTGCTTTAAAAATGTCGCAGTTAGGTACGTCGCGAAAACAACCAATGGCAGACACAGTTAAAAACTTTATAGTGGACATGCTGGACTTAATTTTTGATGACGCTAAAATTCAATGTCTAGTTTGTAAAATCCCTTTAATGTGTTGGTCCAGAAGCCATTGTCAACGTCACATCGAAAGCAAACAGCATTCTTCTGCAAAAAGTGGCAAACGAGACCAAGAAAAATGGGAACATGGTTGCAGGCTGCGTTTTACTACAACAAATATTTTGTTCAAGTAAAGAAGGTAGTTTTAAAATTCAATCCGACAGAAGCTGCACCAATCAAGAAAAGCCAGGAAATATTTCAAGATAGTCAGGTTAAAAGTGATTTACAAACTATTCACAACAATTACTTCGGACTAGCGGAGGGAATAGAAAAATTACAAAATGTTTCGATGTCGCCAGTGGATTCTGTTAAAATCGTGAATGATGTTCACGCACAGTTATGCGCTGTAGAAGGCGAAACAAATTGGTGTGTAATACGAAAATTTGAAAGTGTTTTAGAGAAAAACTCCGATTTTCTTATATTAAGAAAAATTTGTGAAGGTGCGTGAGAAGATGCATTAAGTTATTTCAAAGATTATTTTAAATATGCAAATATAACATCGCTAGATGTCGAACGGTCGTTTTCGGCATTAAGAAACATTTATTCCGCACGTCGTACTCACTTGACTGAAACAGCTGTGGAAACATATCTAATGATTCAAATATTTAACAGATGTTACCCAGTTTGTGATTCCACGGAAGACTTTTAAAACGGTAAATGTTTCAGCACGTTTTATAATTTATTTCTTACCTTCTATTTTATGTGTAAACTTTTATGTGCTCGCCACGCCTCTGGCTGTTACCGCATATTTGCCCAGGTTACTTATGACGTTTACACCTAAGCCTCGACGAATATCCCCCCAAAAGTTTTCAAAGCGAATAAGCCATCGCATGGTACCTCAAATAAGAGCTTATTGGTGGCCAATTTTTCTCTGGGACAGACTCTATTTGAATAAAAAAATTGTTTAATGGTTGACTAGATTTTTTTATTGACTTTTACGTTGTGTTGAATTTTTAAGAAAATGGCCCACTGCGTGAGATATCATTGTACTGGGAAAATAATAGAAGAGAGTTCATTTTCGTTGGAAGAAATAGTAATGTAATTAAAAAAAAAACAGTATGATGTCATAGCTATAAAACTGAAAATTAAAAAATATAATATTACAGCAACTAATGCCTTTTACAAAAATAAAATTGACCAGTTTAGTGCTTTTCATAAAATAACGTAATAACATAGTTAAGAATATTGTACTACAGTCAATAATAGATATATGGACAAATGAATTAGAACAACTGAATATGAAAGTAAATATAGAAAAAAAGTAGAAAAAATTATGATAAACGATGCAGCATTAACAGAAGAAGAAAGAACAATAACATGCAATCAACAAAAACTAGAGGTAGTAACGATCTATGAATACTCAAATAATGGCAAATTTGATCTTGAAATAGCAAAAAGAAAACAGAAAACTACAAATATATACCATGTATTGAATAAAACAATACTCAGTAAAAAGGAAATTGACATGAACATAAAGACTGAGGTATACAATACCATCGCTCTGCAATCAATATTGTATGCCAGTGAGACTTGGGTACCTCTGGAAAAACACCACCAACAAATACATACTATGGAAATGAAACACCTCAGGAGGATAGCCGGGAAAACAAAATACGACAGAATAAGGAACATACAAATAAGACAGATGACAAAGCAAGAATCAATCAGAATCAAAATAGAAAATAGACAATTAAATGTGTTTGACCACATAATAAGAATGGATCAAGATAGACTGGTGCGAAGGGGGATTGAGGGAGGAAAGATGGGGAGGAGAAAGCGGGGTAGGCCAAGAAAGACATGGATTAAAGGAATAAAAGAAATAAATGCAGGATGCAGAAAAACCCTGAGTGAGATAAAAATATGCGCAATATGTTGACAAACTACACCAAACATTGCAATCTATCGATTACAGTCGCAGACTGGAATTTGTTGCTTGTCTGGAAGTAGCTCGGAAAAGTAATCTACTTAATAAAATATCACGTTTTAATAATAATGCAATTGTTAACACACACAATTGCCGTTGTTGGTCAATTAACAATCCTCACTGGATAAGAAATACAAATTTCCCAAGGATATGGAGTGTCAGTGTGTGGTGCGGAATTTTTGATGGCATTGTGGTTTGACTAAAGTTTTTTAAAACAACATTAAACGCTGATAGATATTTAAAGTTCATTCAAGAAGAGTTGGCAGAATATTTTGAAGAAAATTGATCTAATGCGACTCTGTGTGAGGAATACATAGTAAATGTGGTTGAAAGAAAAGTCCACTTTCTCACAATAACTCAATTTAATGGAAAAGAGCGACCGGTTTCGGGACTAATGTCCCATCTTCAGGCTCGCTGAAAGAATCCGAAGAGATATTATGTAGTTCTTTTTTAAGCTGTATATAAAAATATATTCTATATTCACTCACGGTAAAATTGAATTATTGTGAGAAAGTAGACTTTTCTTTCAACCACCTCTACTATTTAGAAGAAATGCCATTAAAAATACGGCAGCACATCTTTTACCATAATGCGCGTAGAGTAGCCCATTATTAAATAGATCGGCACCCACAGACCAATAAAGTGGCCAGCTCGTTTGCCGAATTTAACCCCTTTAGATTTTTAGATCTAAAACAGCGGATCGCTAATGAATGTAAAAGAAATAATGCTAATATAATAAGAAAAAGTATGGTAATCGATGCGTTGGTTCCTGTTCTGACGAACATTTTTGTTTCACGTAGTGTCACGACCGGTTTCGACGGTTGCCATTATCAAGTGAATCATGGTTAAAGCCCGGTAACTGGAGAGCAATCGCAGCGGCGGTGTGACTGTGTTTAGGTGGGCGAGGAGTTCTGGTCGATTATGATACGACACGACAAATCATCACTCAGTTCAGTTTAGCATTGGATAGCGGATAGGGCGTTTTGATTTTATTGATACAGACGTAGTTATTAATTGTAGTTTTCAGTGAACATGTCGAAAGCCAAAAAACGACCCTTTCAAGACATGGTAAATAAGTTTATTTCTGACTTTCCCGATTTGTTTCACAACGGGAGTAAGATAGTTTGTAAAGTGTACAAAATACATTTGATGTCAAATAAGAAGCGGAACTGTACAAGACACGTAAATTCCGTACAGCATCGAAGACGAAAATTGGGCATGCCACCGAGAAGTGCATTTTTTTAATGTAATTCTTATGTTGATAAACTGCAATTTGCCACTAGGTTTACTCGATAAACAACCGTTTAAGGACTTTTTGGACAAATACAATCCCGAGTTGCGGTTACCAACGGAGAAAACGGCACGTAAGCATGTTGCATTTGTACGCGATGACGTGGAAAAGAAAATGAAACGCATATTGAAAAAAAAATGTCTTTGGTTATGTGTTGACGAGACAACATACTGTAAAAAAAATTCAATTGTAAATATTATGGTACGCATACTAGACCCTAGTAAACTTACATTACCACTGTTACTAACTAGCCGAAGACTACAAGAGTGAACTGCTGCAGCAATTACGAAGATTGTACTTAGTACGTTGGAAAAGTTTCAAATTTCAAAAGATAAAGTGTTGATGATGTTAATGAGCGATGGCGCAGCGATAATGCGTTCGATAGACCGTTCTCTTCTTGAACATGGTTGCAAGTGTTTACATGTTACGTGTAAAGTGCATGCTTTACATCTTGTGGCAGAAACCATTCGACAATGCTCTCCCGAGGTAGATGCATTAATAGCAAACACAAAAAAAGTATTTTTTAAATCTCTCAAACGCCTACCATCATTTTACACAGAGTGTCCTGGTATTCGTCAACCACCGGAGCCAATTCTTACACGTTGGGGAACATGGTTGCAGGCAGCTTTTTATTGTGCTGAACATGTGAAAATAGTAAAAGCTGTTGTTGCACAATTCAATCCTGCCGAAGCTGCAGCTATTAAAGAGAGCCAGTCGAAATTTCAAGATGTTTCCGTTGAAACAGATTTAAAAAATATTCGTAGCTACTATAAAGGATTAGCTGACGCAATAGACCAATTACAGAATAGATCGTTATCATTATTAGAGTCTCTACAAATTATGGAGGGAGTGCATATACAGCTACTGACTATACATGACGCAAAATATAATCGCGTTTTAGGAAAGTTAGCAACTAAAACAAATTTGTGATGGTGTATCGAATAATCTACTGACTAAGTACAAAGAGTATTTTAATCATGCATGTATAACATCGGTAGATGTTGAACGCTCTTTTTCAAAATATAAACTCATTTTCTCACTCCGGCGAACATCGCTCACCGAGACAACTGTGGAAACACATCTAACGATGTCAACTTTTTGCCACTCTTATCCATATGATGTTAATACCGATAATGGTGCTTCTAGTTTTACTGTTCCGTAGCAAAAGCTGCTTAAAAGGGTGAGTGTTTCACTACTTTTCACATATTATAATTATGTATTAGTTCTGTTATTGTTTTTCTATTTTCTTACTAGTGTTTTGTATACTAGGCAGGTACGGCTATGGCACGGCTCCCTGTTGCCGGGCTCTCCTGATGGTGCGATGTGTACTCGTGCTTTTATATGGTGTAGGTGGAGTAGTGGGGAGAATAGTATGCCTTGTGTGTTGTTGATCTGCGTGTTCATTAACTTTCCTGTGTGTTTGTGTATGTATATCTGCATGTTCTCCATTATGTCGAGTTTTTTGCTTTTCTATTGTGTCGTGATTACTTCCATTGTTTCTTATATTGTCCCTGGGCTGTGTCCGTTCGAATTGAGGTGTTCTGCGGATCTGTCTTGTTATGTACGAAAGATTGGATGTGCTCTTTGAATCTTGCATTGAATTTGCGTCGCGTAGCATGCTTCTGAGTGCTGCGTGTTTATGCTCAAACAGCATAATCACGCAGTTTAGTACAGCTACCTATTTTTCCCTTTCTTATTAAATTGCTGTTACAAAAAAAAATAAAAAAAAATGTCACATTTATTACACATCTAAAATGGATACTTTTCAAGGAACTTCAATATATTGATTCTTTTCTCTCAATCCAATGTAAGGACACACAACGTGCGCCCAACAATTTAGATACTTTCATCCCACCACCCCCCACTGCGCCTTAGCAATTTACTAATGAAACTAAATAAATTTTAGAGTAACTGGTCACGGGGGATCAATAAAAGTATTATGGCCGGTAACTTTTAAAATCTAAATAAGCAAATGGAAATAAGGAAACCGCTTTTGCTTTTGTATTGTTTTCCGATAAGCGCGGTTATATGAAATTACCCTCAACCCCACCATTTCCTTTACGTACCTTTTTGTGCTTTACATCTTCTTTTATTATTTCCAATTATTCCACAGCAGAAAGGTTTTGTATGGTTTTTATTTCATATCGATATTAATAGAAGGATGACGCAAATCAGTACGAAATATACAGCATGTTCATCTAGTGCGTAGATGGAAGATAATTCCTTACCTGAGTAATTTAGAGAAAAAGTTTTCACATGAAAGGATATGCAGAAATAAGTGCTGCAGATTGAAAATTTATATTCAAATATACAAGCTGTCCAGTTTCCGCAGCACACAATATAAGTTTGGAAATGTGTAAATTTCACGGAGGCTAATTTAAAATTAAGCCTAAAACTGGAAACAGATCACTTAACCTTTAGTAACGAATATCCAAGTCTACAAAGAATGATTAGCTTAAAAAGAAGAAAAATTTATTTGGATGTAGGTAGTATATACTAACTAAAGGAAGAAAATGTGTGTAATATCTTATGTTTTATTTTATTTTTAAAAGCCTTTGATGGCAATATTTTTACCTCAGGTGGTAGCAAGTTATATAGCATTAGACCCCAGTGACTAACGGATTTTTGAGTGCAAGTTAATCGGTGGTGCGGCACTCTAAAATTGTTACGATTTCTAGTAGAGCAACTGTGGTTGTGTCCGTTAGGGGTGAAGTCACCCTTTTTGTCATGTACGTGGGTTACTACATTAAGGATGAAGACGAACGCCATGGTAAGTATTCCCTCCCCTTTAAAATGTCCTCTGCAGGCTTCATTATACCCCAAATAGCGTAGTGCTTTGATAGCTTTCTTTTGTAGGGTAAATACTCTGTTTGCGCGGATCCCCAAAACAAGATCCCATAACTCAATAGGGAGTGAAACATTGCAAAATAAGCGGTATTGGTGGCCTTTTGTGTTGCTATCTTCTTTATTCGTCTAAGGGCGTATAGGGCCGATGACAGCCTCGAAACCAAAGCGTTAATCTGGGCTGCCCAACTTAATTTTTCGTCCAATGTTAGCCCCAGGAATTTGACTGGAGGATTATTTTCTTGCTTTCTTGTTGTAAATATAAGGTTTTGAGCTTTTTCTTTATTCATTTTCAATTTATTCGTTTCGAACCAGTTGCAGGCTTCGCTTACCGCGTTGGTCGATCTCTCCTTCAATTCCTGGAAAGTCTCCGCGTGGACTAGTAAGGACGTGTCATCGGCGTACTGACATAACTCATCACTGTGGACATTAGCAGGAAGATCATTAAGTACCTGTTTTTAAAAGGGTTAACGGGTAAGGAGATCTACGAAGATATGTTTAAAACACTTGGTCATCTTTGCCCTTCCTACGCGACCGTAAAAAATTGAGTTGCCTCATTCAAGAGGGGTAAATTTTCGGTTGAAGATGACGAAAGACCTGGAAGACCGATTTTTGTGTCCACCCCCGAAAATATCGATACACACGACATGATTTTGTCAGATCCTCGAATTGGGATAAAACACATATCTGAGACATTGAAGATTTCATGTGAGCATGTACATCATATAATTCACTTCGATTTAGACATGAAAAAAATTTGGATTTCTAAATGCTTGAATTCTGATCAGAAGCGAGCAAGAGTGGAAGAGTCGCTCTCTTTATGGGCTCGACAACGATCCTGATCTTGTAAATCGTCTTATTGCCATGGATGAAACCTGGCTCTATTTTTACGATCCAGAGACAAAACAACGGTCGATGGAATTCTTCATTCTGGTTCGCCAAGGCCTAAGAAGTGCAGAAATCCGCCCGAAAAGTTCTTGCTTCAGTTTTTTGGGATTTGCGTTGAGTCATTATCGTTGATTATTTAAAAAAAGGCAAATCCATAACTGGAGAATACTACTTTACATTATTAACAACTCTGCGAGAAAAAATCATTGAAAAGAGACTTGATAAATTGTCCAAAGGTGTTCTGTTTTTACAGGACAGCGCGCCTGCACACAAATATTAAATTCCTCATTGTGTTTCTGTTTTGGGAAAAATATATTCACAAAGAATATCTTCCTCCCGAAATACAACATCTATAATAATTTTATTTAAATTACACAGTACGCAATTAGTTTGAAAATACCGCTGATATTATGTGTTTCTTGCCACCGTTCATAGGTGGCGTGACGACCTTTCTGTTTATTATAGAGCTGTCCACCCTCGTTTACTCTATTCTCTCTGTCTTGGTACTATGCATCCACATTATCGTTACTATCGTTTCCGAACTTATCAACATTATGTATACAGCTTTATACAAAAGTAAATGACATAACATATACAGTGTTATACAAAAATATATTGTTTATTTCTGTTATTATATTTATGTTGCATATGTTAAATTTAGCCTCAGCTCCTAGGTTTAAGTTTGAATTTCATGTATTTTCCGCTTCTTTTTCTTGCCTTCCTCTAATATTTTTGGTTCTGTTCATGTGACTTATCTTATACCTATCTTAAAGTCCTAAAGATTAATAAAATTATTATTATTATTGATTTCATATAACTATTTCTCAAAGAAACAGCCCAATATGTCGCTTGATTTGTCTACATCCCATTTCTGATGCCAAATCGAAAAATGCTCCGGCGAAATTGGAAACTACACGGAGAAAACCATGTTGGCGGCCAAGAATTGCTCTTCCGTCTTCGTCTTGCCGATCTTGGGCGGCTTATTCCATCTAAATGGAAATTATGACCTACATACTAGATACATGTTCATGGTTAGTTCCCGCGGCGTTACGCTAGATGACGTTGCGCTAGAGCCGATGCACCTGCTCGCCTACGATTACGTACTGGAACGGTACAACGTGGAGCTGATCGTCACGCGAGAGAGAGGAATCCTGCAAAACCCAATGCCGTAAAACTTTGAGATATTTCCTCAAGAAGGAAGCTGTAACCTTGGTACTCGCATTCAGAGGATGTTATTCGTTTTCAGGATTGAAATAAGTGAAATAGTTGGCGACATTGTCGTTAAACTATGTTTTCTTATGATTCAAGTAAGTAATGACTTTCATATTCGTTTACTTGTTGAAACTAACAGTAATATTTTTATAGCATTTATGTGTAATGCTGAAGATTTTGTAAGTTCCGAGTTCTATTATCATTCTAACTAAAATCAATTCACATACTTAAAGACCTACTTAGGCCTTGTTTAATCGTAAAAGCAGTTGTGAAAATCGTCTTAGGACCACCTGAAAACCCTGAAATCAAATTTTGGTTAAAAAAACGTTGAGTAACGGTCGTTTTATTACGACAAACGGACAGGGACCACTATATTTCATTAAGGGAACATTGGAACAAAAACAATATAAGGGCTGAAGGAGTGGGGGACGGCACCACCAAATTTTTAAATAAAAATACTATGCTATTTTCACATATGTAATAGAGCTCAAAGAGACGATTATTTTGATATATAACTTTGATGTATTTGGTTCAACCGTTATCGAATTATTTTCAAAAAACCGAAAATCAAGTAAAATTTCGGGGGTGGTTTCACCCTCTTAAAACGAAATTGGGCCGATAAGGAAAATGGCTTCGAACATCCTTGGGGTGAGGACTACTTGTCCACGGGTTCGGGATGTTCCCTTGTAAGTAAGTAAGAGTCAAGTTTGGCAATTTCAAACTGCGCGGGTTCGTATATGTAAAATTTAAACATAACGTTTATATTGAAACGTCACAATTCGAGGTTAGTTTTTTCTTTTTAAATTTAATTAGTTTAAAACGTAAATAGTCGGGGTTAATACATATTCAAACTGCCGAAAGAGTACACTCCCTGACCCACAGACCGTAATTTTGACAAATCAATTCTTTTCCTCGTTTATAACATTACAGCATATATATCGTATAGGCTCGAAAACTTACGCTTACCGCCGGGTCCCCAAAGTACCAACATGGAACATTTAACAAGGGGTTTATTCTGATTTGCGGTCGGGCCGGGTTCGTACGGATAGATCACAGTTTGAAATCGGTAGTTTGTCACCCGTCCGCCTAACCGGTAAAATACTTCGTCGTCGGTTTAGCGGACAGGCATACAAATTTCTTTCTATACGGCCCGGCACGAGCGTACTACCCTCCTGTAAAATAAATCTCCTTCTCTCCCACTTCCTTCCTTCACCAATTCGATAGAAGATTGCGTTACGTGGGACCGATACATATACAACGCGGGTACATCGGCACGTATAACGATGAGGGAAAGAGGACGAACTTGCTTTCAATTTAACTTTGTAAACAATATAACATACTGTTGTTTCCTATCATCACTTATCATGACATGAAAAGAAGAAATTTGTTAGCTTCGAACGTGAGAATAGCGTTGACACTTTGGAACTTAGAATGTATCTGATTATTCTTAAAAATCTACTGATTTCGAAAAATTAATTGTTTATATTTTCAGGTCGCCGCATTCACTTCTACTAAAACATGGTACAAAAATCGATCAAAAAACATAGTAGGCCCTGTTTAATCGTGAATGCAGTTGTGAAAATCGTTTTAGGACCACCCGAAACCGATATAATCAAATTTTGGTTAAAAAAATTGAGTAGCAATTGTTTTATGTTATATTAAAGTTAAATTAAAAATATTTCGTTTTTACTTTTTATTGTACCTCCACATTAGCGCATTGCTTTTGTTTAAAAGCTGTTATTTATATTGTTCGAACACATGTTTGTTATCGCTTCAGATATAGGACAAGCTTCAGCAAAATCTGGATGTTAGCCGCGTGGTGTCGAAACGTTAAGCTCAAGCTGAATGTCGAAAAGCTTTGTGTTATACCGTTACCTACGATATGAAGAAGGCCTCGCAGCTTTGACTTCAGCAAACGCTGACGTATTTATATTTAAGCTATATAAACGCGCTTACACACTGAGACAATCTCTGCGTTTTAAATTGGTTTATAGAAATTATAGTGGTTTTGTTTATAAGAAATACTGTGTAGTGATATTTCGTGTTGTATAAGCGATAAAACCTTTTCTGAAGCGATAAAAACGAGATAACCTAATGGTGCCGTATGGTAACCGATGGTGTCGGCTGTTTTCACACGTTAGGATCGATTTTGCGTTTTGAATTAGTTAGTCCAAATTATATTGGTTTTATTTTAAACAAAATACTGTGTAATGATGTTTCCGTACTTTATTGGTGATGCGTGCAGCGCTTTTCTAGTGTTTTAAAAACGAGATAACCTAACCTGAACTGGTGTCGGTTGTTTTATTTGTAAGTTACACTCTGTAAATAAAAGAAGATATTATTTATTTTTTAACAGCTACAAATTCAAGGACCGGTGAAACTATAACTGTAAGTTCAAAATATCCTAGGCTTAAAAAATATACTCTTCCAACTCAATTCCCTGTCCGTTGTATTTGACAAAAAACCTGAAGATGCTATTGTTCAAAATTCTAAATGTTCTAAATGATTAGTCGAAAATATGTCTTCTGTCAGAAAAAATATTTTTTGTACTTCTTTGTTTACTCGTTGTCCCGGCATTACCAATCTAACGACTTGATGGTTTTAAATTTGGCGTTGCGATGTTCATTTTCAATACTGCAGATGACGCTGTGGATTTTGGTGATTGGATTCTAAACAGTCTGCGTTGTATGCGAGTTTTATTTTTACAAATGATATCTTTAAAATGTAAATTACTGAAAGTAACCCGGAACTTTGATTATTCCCCATAAAATAATATTAGTGGAATATTTCTTTAAGAAATAAGAGATTAATAATATAAATCATCAAAATGCCAGAATTGGTGCAAAAAATCCATGAAATCATTGCTATCGATGGGAATTTCACTGTGAGAATATTGGCCGAAGAATTAAATATCAATAGAGAGACGAGAGACTGTTCGACAAATTTTGACGATCGATTTGGGTAAAAGAAAGGTGTGTGCACGTTTTGTTCCACATCAATTAAATGAAGACCAAAAAGTCGCTCGTGTAGAGCATTGTAGAGATATCATTCAAACAGCTGAAAACGACCCATGATTCTATAATAACTGGTGATGAGACATGGTGCTTTAAATACGACCCTGAAACTAAGCGCCAATCTGCACAACGGAAGTCGAAAGGCAAACCAAAACCACAAAAAATACGCTTTCAGAAATCAAGCATCAAAACAATGTTGATTACTTTTTATGATTCAAAAGGTATTGTTCACAAGGAATTTGTTCCAGAAAGTGAAACTGTTAATGGAGAATATTAGAGTTTTACACGTTGTGGTCGAGAATGTTCAGTTAGGCCGAATATCAGCAGGAAACGGCTGTTTATGCACAATAATACCCCCTCCAAGACTCTATTTAGAGTTACATCGTTGTGTCGAGAATTGTTCGAGTTAGGCCCGAATATCCAGCAGGAAAACAGCTGTTTTTATTGCACAATAATACACCACCTCACAAGACCTTAAAAGTTCGTGAGTTTTTGAATAAAAAACAAATTTGTCTCATCGCTCACCCACCGTATTCGCCTGATCTATCACCGTGCAACTATTTTCTGTTCCCGAAACTAAAAACTGGAATGAAAGGACACTTTTATTATGTTGGTCCAGCCATTCAAGCAGCTGTGACAGAGGTGATGAAGACATCCCAAAACCCGACATCAAAAACTCGATGAATGCATTAGTCAACCGTGCCAAACGCTATATTGAGTCTAATGGAACATATTTCGAATAAAAAAAATTTGTCAACAATAATATAATGTGTATTTTATTCTATATCTAAGAAGTTCAGTTATTTAGTTGTCACACTGTGTATGAAAATTTTTTTTCATTAGTTCATTCACTTGCTCCTAATTTTAATTATTAACTTTAGGTTTTTCTTCCAATATTGTAATTTTTCTTTTATTGGATATCCTTGTAGCTGGCCTGATGTGGTTTTTGAACACGAAACCGGTCGTCTAATTTCTCAATAGAACATTGTGAGATCTGGACCATTTTTTCATTAGCACCATTAATATGAATATTTTCTTTACTTAAAGCTAAATGATTTGCTTGGAAGAAACATTATGTCTTGCATTTTCTTAATTTTCTAACCCTAAGAAAATAATGAAATTAGTAGAATAATATTGAAAGTATTGCAACAGCTGATTATCTACTAAAATATTAAAGTAAGAATAAAATTGTCTTTTGACTTTTTATTTTAGACTATAATGCAGTGTTCTTATTTATCGATCGAGACGAATGTGCTCTTATATACACGGTCCCAAATGCGTCTAATTCCCAAGGTAAAGTTACGTTTTTAATTAATTTGAGGTTTTCCAATTTGATTACATGTCCTGTGTCATTCATATGGTCAGCTACACTTGACGCTCCTGTTCGACCGAATCTATAGCATCTCCTGTGTTCATTAAATCTAGTACCTATAGCTCGTATTGTTTGTCCAATATAGGCTTTATCACAGTCGTTGCATGCAATTTTATAAATTCCCGACCTTTCTTTCATGTCCGGTTTGTCTTTTGGATTACCAAGAAGGTTCTTAAGTGTATTTCGTAAACTAAAACATACGTTCATGTCTTGTCCCCTAAAAACTTTACTGATACCTCTCGATATTCTATGGAAAGGGAGTTTCACAAATTTCTTGTCACGAGTTTCTACCGGTATCAAGGCCGTAGAATTTCTTACATAATGCCTATGCTGGACTTTCTTAGGGATGCGGTCGACATCTGTAAAAGAGTAACCATTATAAATAGACACATTTTTTATGAATTTAAGCTCTTTGTTGTACCTATTTTGGTTTAAGGGAAATTTCACTAGTCTATTAATTAAGAAACTAATTGCGCCCATTTTATGTTGTTCGCAGTGGTTCGAATCGGTCATAATGAATCTATTAGTGCATGTTTCTTTTCTATAGATGTCTATTTCTAGTCTTCTATTGTTTTTAATTACTAGGCTATCTAGGAATGGGAGTTGATTGTTCACTTCTTCTTCTACTGTAAATTTAATGGATCCGAATTTTGAGTTGAGTGTCGCGAGGAAATCCGGGATATTACTTTTCTTAGTGTCAAAAACCGCGAAAATATCATCTATATATCTAAGCAAATTCTAGGGAAATACGCGGTGTCCTTTTTCAAACACGTTTCAAATTTAATCATAAACAAGTTGGCTATGAACGGGGACAGTGGATTACCCACCGCCGTACCCTCCAATTGTTCATAATATTTGCTCCCTATTTGAAAATGATTCAGGCAAAGAGAAGTTAGTCTTTTGTATTCCGTGATTTTGAAAACGTCAATGTCGTTAAGTTTTAAGAGTTCAACTAAATATTCTATGGTTTCTGGGTTTGGTACGCTGGGGCAGAGTGAGCAAACACCAAACGATGCTAAAATTTCCCCTTCTTCTAATTCAATGTTATTGACCTTATTTATTTATCGCGGAATACAAAAGACTAACTTCTCTTTGCGTGAACCAAAACCGTTTTCAAATAGGGAGCAAATATTATGAACAATTGGAGGTTACGGCGATGGGTAATCAACTGTCCCCGTTCATAGGTACAACAAAGAGCTTAAATTCATAAAAAATGTGGCTATTTATAATGGTTACTCTTCTATAGATATCGACGGCATCCTTAAAAAAGTCCAATATAGGCATTATGTAAGAAAATCTACGACCTTGATACCGGTAGAAACTCGCGACAAGAAAATTGTGAAACTCCCTTTCCATAGAATATCGAGAGGTATCAGTAAAGTTTTTAGGAGACAAGACATGAACGTATGTTTTAGTTCACGAAATACACTTAAGAACCTTCTTGGTAATCCAAAAGACAAACCGGACATGAAAGATCGGGAATTTATAAAATTGCATGCAACGACTGTGATAAAGCCTATGTTGGACAAACAAAACGAGCGATAGGTACTAGATTTAATGAACACATGAGATGCTATAGATTCGATCGAACAGGAGCGTCAAGTGTAGCTGACCATATGAATGACACAGGACATGTAATCAAATTAGAAAACCTCAGATTAATTAAAAATGTAACTTCACCTCGGGAATTGGACGCATTTGAGACAGTGTACATGAAAACACATTCGAAGCTCCTTAACAAAGAGAATGCGCCACTCCATTTCTCTTGCTTGTTTGATTTATTAGGGTAAAAGAACTTTTCAGTCCACACTTGACGAAGACCGAGTCTCCGTGTTTTGCAACATATGGATTGATTTGTTTAGTATCATGAGAATGCGTAGATAGAAAATTAGCGGGAAGTAACCTTCCTTTCGTCTCGCTCTATTCTACGAAGGCGGGATGAGACAAGACCCTTCTCCGTTTCACATATACTCAGCATGTTAGAGTTAAGCGATAGAAAAGTAGGTATTCGTAAATTGATATACACAGATACATACACTGAGATATATGTACATATGTACCCTTCCTTTTTTCCTCGAGAGGAGGAATAGACAAGCATGGTAGAATTAAGAAAAAATTTTTAGTTTTTCGTTCAGATTTATTCGGTAACTCGGTTGAAAATGAGGGCCCGGTGAGCCTTTGAAACAACTGTTCCGAATTAATTAATATTTTGTGTGGTGAGGAGTACGCCGATACTCTGTGTTGTTTGCCATATCAATATGCAAAACAAGGTTTTACCAATTCCTATCAAACTCTCTTGTCTAATGCACATATCAACCCCCTTTCTGTTATTTCTTATAACTTAGTTACTGTTCACACCCTATGAAATTGTAGCAAAATTAGCAAAATATTTTCTACTGTGGTATATGATGTAAACAAAATAAGAAACTGGATATGCATTTCCTGGTTGCAATTTCGCTAATTAGCATTAATCTCGATATTGGAGACTCTAAATTAATTTATATCAATTACCAACAGAATCCAGCCAACGCAATGTGTACAACTGCACCAGCAAGCAACCTGATAGCGTCTATACTCTGAACCGCCCACCTACCTCGACTCACACCACACCCATACGCGTCCGTGCGCTCCTGAAACGCGGTGACGCGCTAATTTTCACTAAATTAAATTTGTACGCGCGAGCACCGTGGGGTAATTAACTAACCGGAATGTCAGCAGCAGTAGCCACCAGTAGCCAACGGTAGTAACGAATTTGTGTAGCTGAAAATGCAACTCTCGGCGTTTACCGCTCCGCATGAGCGAATTTATAGAAATTCATAAATTAGCCGTTAATTTGCCAACTGACGAGTTGTTTTACTGCCGTCAGCCGTGGTTTTCGAGGTGCACTAATTGCGTAGAATCTGACAGCAGTAGAGTGGCTCCATTTGAAGATATTCATAAATTAGATCTTGAATTCTGAACACCCCGTGGGTGAACAACTAAATGTTGCATTATAAATAAAACGAGGTAATGACTCTGTGCGGCATAGGCGTCCCTTCCATCAGTAAGCACAATACCAAAAAATAAGTAATAGACTCCACTAACGACAACGCTTTATTTTGTGATTGTTCTATTGCGTCATGTAATCCTTTATAGCTGTTAGGAATAGTTTGTAAGCTTCGGCAAGATTGAATTGTAGAATAACAGCTTTTAGTAGTTTGAGTTTTTCAGCATAATAAATATCTGCCTGCAACCATGTTTCTCAACGTGTAAGAATCGGCTGTGATAGTTTAGGAATACCAGGACACTGTGCACGAAGTAATCGAAGACATTTTGAAGATTTAAGAAACACTTTTTTTGTACTTTATTTATTAATGCATCTACCTCGGGCAAACTTTGTCGAATAGTTTCTGCCACAAGATGTAATACATGCACTTTACACGTAACATGTAAACACTTGCAACCGTGTTCAAGAAGAGAACGACCTACCGAATGCATTGTCGCAGCACCATCGCTCATAAACATCGACACTTAACGTAGAGAGACTTGAAAGTTTTCTAACGTAAGTATCGCCCTCACAATTGCTGCACCAATACACTTTTCCTAGTATTTTGCTAGCAGTGGAAGTGTCGGTTTATGAGGGTCCAATACACGTACTATAACATTTAGAATAGAATTTCTTTTACAATCTATTGTTTCGTCAACACATAACCAAAGCAGGGGTTGTACTTATACCAAAAGTCCTGAAACGGTTCTTTGTATATTTTTACAAAGTATACAATATTTTTACAAAATATATCTATTTTATTCGCAAAATAAAACGTTATCCCTGAGAAGTGAAATATTAAATAAAGTAAATACAGAAAAATGTAGAAGATTTTGAATATTATAAAGTTTATAAAAAAATATACAGAGAAGTAATAAATATTTGAATGCAACAAATAAGAACAAGGTAGCCTGGGAAATTATAAATCAAAATGTCCATAACAAAAAATCTAACACAAACCGTATCACTGGAATCAATATTCGCAAATTTCACGTATGCCTGAGCCACCAGAACCTATTCTTACACGTTGGGGAACATGGTTATAGGCCGCGTTTTATTATCATAAATATTTTGAGAATATTAAGAAGGTGGTTTTGCAATTCGATCCATAGGAAGCTGCGGCTATCAAGGAAAGCCAGTCGAAATTTCAAGATACTCAGGTTAAAACGGATTTAAAAACTATTCAGAACAATTACTTCGGACTAGTGGAGGCAATAGAAAAATTACAAAATCCTTCGGTGTCTTTAATGGAATCTCTCCAAATAGTGCAAGATGTTCACGCACAGCTATACGCGATAGGAGACGCAAAAAATGTTTGTGTTCTAGAACGGTTTGAAAGTGTTTTAGAGAAAGATTCTGATTTTGGCACATTAAGACAAATTAGTGAAGGTGCGTCAACAGAACCGTTAAGTTGTTCCAAAGATTATTTTAATCACGCAAATATAACGTCACTAGATGTAGAACGTTCGTTTTCTGCATCTTTGCGATATAGAGCCGTATTCAATACGAGAATACTTAAATTATTAGAACCATGCAGCTTTCCTTTCTCTGCTTTTATTACGATTTTTCTTATTATTATTATTATTACGATTTTTCTTATTATTATTATTATTATTATTATTATTATTGTTATTATTATTATTACGATTTTTCTTATTATTATTATTATTATTATTATTATTTTTCTTATTATTATTATTATTATTATTATTATTATTATTGTTATTATTGTTATTATTATTGTTATTATTATTATTATTATTATTATTATTGTTATTGTTATTATTATTATTATTATTATTATTATTATTATTATTATTATTATTGTTATTATTATTATTATTATTATTATTATTATTATTATTATTATTATTATTATTATTATTTTAGAGGTAGAGAACCTCAATACAAATCATTGAGGATAAGTTATCTACTAATTTTCTCAGCGTAGCAGTTGTTGAATTATTAAATTATATTTGTGTAGGTGCAGACTAGAGTTAGAGACAAATTATGGCAGATGGGGAATACGTACAACTTCTATCTACGACAACATGCGGTGCCTAGAGTTAGTCTTCACCTTACAGTGCGGTGTACCGGGGCTACCGTTTCATAATTAAGTTCGGGCCGCTACAGGCTCGTAAACCTAATGCCTTAAATCTCGGCAAATCTTCCTATATCACTATCTGGGAGAAGCAGGCGCCGACACGGAAATTCTACCGCAAGCAACTTCGTTCCCTTGGACCGCGCTAGGCTTTTAAAGGTGGTCGAACCACAGCTTTGGTAACGAGGTGTGGAAATTGAGGGTGTTGTTTATCTTCTGCGACGCAAAATTGGAGTTATTGGTCGAATAACGTTTAATATATAATTTATTTTTGCATAGCACAGATATGCAGTAATTCAATATCTTTTGTTTAAAACTTTTTTTTTAATTCAGGTATTCATTCTCAATAGAATCATCCATAATTTTGCATCGCTGCCGTCGTTGGAGTCACATGTGCTTGTTTTGCTTACTATTTTCTTTGAAATAAACTCTTATAGTCTAATAACGAATTTAAGAAGCAGTGGATCAGTAGAATCATAATCTATGAATTGCAGTAATTTAAAAGAAATAGAGCCAATAATTAGTGCTATTTTGAATTAGACGTTTGTGAAACTGTTTGACAAAATTAGTGATCTTAAAAAAACGTATATTTAAATTAGAAAATCTAAATCTGAAATTAATTGATATAATAAAGGATTATAATGGAGGACAGACACATTTTAAATCAGATTATTTATTACAATCATGCGATGTTTTAAATCATGATCCACAATTGACTTCAAACGCCTTATGGCGAAAGATATTGAAGCTAATCACTTACACACATCGATGTGGCTACCAAAATTTAATGCATAATCAATTGTCACTCCCAGAAACCCAGTACTATCTACTTGTCTAATACTTTTATGATTGATTTTGATCAGATGCGATGATTTTCTGTCATATTTAATAGGCTTAAACTCCATACTGACCCCGTCTTAGAAGTATTTAACAATAATTAATTTTTTGCAAAATAAATATATCTATATCATCCAAAACATGTGTTGAAATATTACGTACATACTACTTTGGTCAGCGAACAACCTTCACCGAGATAAATGTGGAAACATACCCGATGGTGTAAGTTTTTCAACAATCCTATCCACACTGTTAAGAAGTTACGTTTTGTTTATTATATTATTATTTATTGTTACGGTATTAGGTACAACAGATTTTTAAAGACACTATTTTGTTTACTTTTTACGGTTATTACATCACATAAAACAAATGCTGTTTTCAAACCAAAAAAAAAAAAACTAATAATAGCAATAAAAACACTTGCATATATTCGCCTTATTTACCAACAATTTATGTCAACAAAGTCGCTAAAATCAACATTTAATTTTCAAATTAATTACAAGAACGGCTAAGAAAGAAATTGCATTATTGCATTATATATGAAAATGACAACAATACCAATACAAATTACTTAATATCAGTGTAGGCGAAACAACTCACTGTTGGGTAAAAGATATATGTTTGCATATCCGGTGTACCGTAGAGCTCCATATTGAGGCCGCAATGACACAAACATGATTGTGACTGGTAGTGATAGTTATTAATAGTCTGGGCAAACAGCAGTAACAGTTAGTGTAGTAGATATGTGGTGCGGAGTCGGCGAATATTTATCTCACGCGTTCACAGCGTCAGTACTAAATTGATGCTGTATGCGAGTAGTTCTGTGTATATGTATCGTAACTTATTTCGTAATTGTACGCTTATGTTTGCTTTAAAAATGTTGCAGTTGGGTACGTCGCGAAAACGACCAATGGCAAACACAGTTAAAAACTTTATAGTGGACATGCCGGACTTAATTTTTGATGGCGCTAAAATTCAATGTCTAGTTTGTAAAATCCCTTTAATGTGTTGGTCCAGAAGCCATTGTCAACGTCACATCGAAAGCAAACAGCATTCTTCTGCAAAAAGTGGCATACGAGACCAAGAAAACTTAACATTGGATTTATGTGTTACTCTTATTTTATGTAATCCATCGTTTGGTTTACTAGCCAACGAAGCATTTGTCTCCTTCTGGAATAAATATGCGGACTGTAAATTACCTAGTCGGACATCGATACGAAGTGTAGTGCCATTTGCTCGTGAACATATAGAAAAAAGAATGAAATCGGAATTGAAAGATAAAAAACTGTGGTTGTGTGTGGACGAAACAACAAATCGTCAAAAACATTCTGTGGTTAATGTAATAGTACGTACAGTGGAACCACATCGACCGTCATCCTCCTTACTTGCTTCCAAAAGAGTTATAAATTGTACTGCCGATGAGATTTTAAAGGTGGTGTTGAACTCATTGAACAAATTTGAAGGTTCAACTAAGCAACTTTTAATGTTTAAGAGTGATGGTGCCGCAAACATGGGTTCTTTGGGCCGATCTCTTAAAGAACACAGTGGTAACTTCTTACATGTGACGTGTAAATCTTACGGCACAAACGATTCCTAGATGTTTTCCACTAGTAAATGCATTGATTGCTAGTACAAAGGCAGTGTTTCTAAAGTCCCTGAAACGTACCGACTATTTCACAAACCGTGTCCTGATTTACCTGAACCACCACAGCCGATTGTTACACGTTGGGGAACATGGTTGCAGGCTGCGTTTTACTACAACAAATATTTTGATCAAGTAAAGAAGGTAGTTTTAAAATTCAATCCGACAGAAGCTGCAGCAGTCAAGAAAAGCCAGGAAATATTTCAAGATAGTCAGGTTAAAAGAGATTTACAAACTATTCACAACAATTACTTCGGACTAGCGGAGGGAATAGAAAAATTACAAAATGTTTCGGTGTCGCTAGTGGATTCTGTTCAAATTGTGAATGATGTTCACGCACAGTTATGCGCTGTAGAAGGCGAAACAAATTGGTGTGTAATACGAAAATTTGAAAGTGTTTTAGAGAAAGACTCCGATTTTGTTATATTAAGACAAATTTGTGAAGGTGCGTGTGAAGATGCATTAGGTTGTTTCAAAGATTATTTTAAATATGCAAATATAACATCGCTAGATGTCGAACGGTCGTTTTCGGCATTAAAAAACATTTATTCAGTACGTCGTACTCACTTTACTGAAACAGCTGTGGAAACATATCTAATGATTCAAATATTTAGCAGATGTTACCCAGTTTGTGATTTCACGGCGGACTTTTAAAACGGTAAATGTTTCAGCACGTTTTATAATTTATTTCTTACCTTCTATTTTATGTGTAAACTTTTATGCGCTCGCCACGCCTCTGGCTGTTACCACATATTTGCCCAGGTTAGACATTAACTTCTTATGAATCGTGGGAATGCTCTTGAAAAATAAATCTACTGCTTTAATGGTAATAAACTTATTTTAAATATTGACAAAACTGATATAATCTTTTTCAATACAGTGTAATCATTATTATATGTGCATATCCCAATTTTGTAAAATTTGACAGGTTAAACTCTATAGCCCATCGGTCTTATTTATATGTCGTTAGGAAAATATACAATCATTTGTCTAACAATTTGAAATAATTGTCACGACGGGAGATAATCCCACAAAGATTCGTCTATATACAGTCAGGTCCTAAAATGCTCCCCCCTTCCGCTAACTTTTAAACGATAATATCTTTTGTGAACTACCTTTTGCCATTATCGGCATTTCAATGGTATTTCAAATGCAACACCCTATATATTTTTACGTTTTTGGAAACGCTATCGAAAAGCAAATCCAACGATACCACATACGTTGCACTTTATCTTAAGAAATATGACGGTATGCGGCAATAAATGTTTTGGTAATCTAGCCACGCATACACTATTTGTAATCCGCGGCCCATGCGACAAATTTTGACCAAGATTTGAGAAACCCTTTTTTTGTATTTGCGATTAATGCATCCATCACCGGGTAGGTAACATTCACGAATAGTTTGTGCCATAAGATGTAAATCATGAACTTTACGCGTAACATGTAAAAGTCCCTCACACTTTCCTTTCAGAAAACGGCCTACACTACACATAGTCGCTGTTCCATCGGCCGTAATTGCTTCGCCAGTACACTTTGTTAGTCTTTCGCTAGCTAATAAGATTGCAAATTTCGGGTTAACACGATCTATTACTCGTACTATAATATTGAAAATAGATTTTTTTTTACTACCTGTCGTCTCATCAAGACATAGCCACAGCTATTTATCCTTTAATAATTTAACTTTGATCCTATTTTCGATATCTTTACCTATACTTGGTAAATTCCACTTCAAAACTATTGAAACGGTTCTTTATCGAGTAAGCAAAGCGGTAGACCACAAACAATAAACATCAAAAGTAAATCCAGTTAAATTGGGTTTAAGGTGGCACGCCATTTTTCCCATTTTTGTGCTGTACACTTTTTATATGTCTTTTATAGTTGTCTTTGTTCCAGCACATTAAAGGTGTTTCACAAACTCTACACAATATTTTAGTTTCATTATAGTTCAAATCCGGAAATTCACTGATAAATGACTTTATTAACTTTATTTAAGAAATTGATTCTAACAAAGGGGTCGGATC
>JAROYE020000077.1:0-46576 GCA_029619315.2 Dynastes maya | reverse complement strand
AAAGATAAAACCTTTTATTAAAACCTATTGTACAGGGTATTATTTTCCCTTCCACCTACATTAGAAACAAAATTATAAACCATCAAAAATACAAATAAAAACAAACGTAACAACAATCAAAATCAAATTGAGGGCCAAAATTGTTTATCACACAAGCAACTTGAAAAACAAAACAAACCCAGAAAAAAAAAAGATAGATTTATTTTTTTTAAATGTTAAAAATGATCGTCTTTAACCTCCAAACAATAATGTACCCGGTTTTTCCAAAACCCCTAACCCGTGAACTACCATAAATATTTGGAATTCTGCTCCATGCGTTTTTTCATTTTTCCCTTTGGGTATTTTGGCGGGTTTTTTGAAAACCGCTTCTTTAACATAACCATGGGGATTAAGGCCTTGGGGGCCCCAAAAACAAGTAAAAACGGGGCCCCCCTCCTCTTTTGATTGCAAAAGAAAATAAGCAATTTCAAATGTGTAAAAAGGTAAAATAAAATTTTAATTTTTATAAAAACATTATTTCAAAAAAAGTTTAAAAATTACAATAAAAAAAAAAAATTGCAAAAAAACTTATTTTAAATAAAAATATTTAAACAAAATTTTTACATTCCTAATAAAAATTGTTTTTAAAAATTATGTGGTATCTGTAAAAGCTAGTAAAAATTTTAAAATAAATAAATTTTTATTCTTAATTAAAATATTAATAAATCTACACATTGGGGCTCTTGGATTAACTTTGGGACTTTAAAGCAAAAATTTTTTAAAATTTTCTTTAAAATTTTTTTTTTTTTACAAATTAGCTCTAGAACAAAATTTAAACCATTTCCCGGGTTTTTGATTCTACGCCCCTTTTTTTTTGGTTTTTTGTTGCCACCATTTGAGAATGTTCTTTCCCTTCAAAACTCTGCAAGCTAAGTAAAATATATTCAAATCTATAGCTACATTAGGATAAGGTTTGACTTTAATACTCCTTTAAACATTTTTTATTTTCTTGGGCATTAATTTTTTTTTAAGCTCTTTTCATTTATTGTCAGATTTATGAAAATGTATTATTTCGTTTTTCTAATTGACTTTCCAAATTAAAGGGATATTTTTTTAAAAAGCCTTTGGCTGTAAATCGTTTTTCATTCAAATTTGTTTTTTCATGATCCAAAAAAACGAAAAATATACTTGAATTTTTAAAACAAAAAAGTTTTCTTCCCCTTTTAAAAATTGCTATCACATATTACTAATTTTTTTTTTGAAGAATAGTTTTCTGTATGGAAAATCACCCGTGGAATACCTTTTTTCTTAATTTTGGGTTTCTTTTTATAAAAAAACTTCAAACTCAAATTCAGTCAAAACCATCAAAAAGGTTTCGCTTCTTCTTGATACTGTCAAATTTTTCACGAATATTTTTAGGTTTTCGTTAAAGAGGTAATTTGTCTACAACTTTTTTAAAAAAAGACCTTCTTTTTGAATGTCAAATTTTATTTTGTTTATTTCCTCAAAAAACTCCTACAAATAAAATAAGGATACATTTTTCAAATTCCATAGTTTATTCATAATATTTGTTGTTTATTTGGTGATCGTAACTTTGGGTCAGTATCTTGGATAATTTTTTTTTTGGGTTATTAAAGTTTCTGTAATTTTTTTTAATGACTTTAAGGCATCTATCTGCTGCCCTTTTTGTGTCAACAGAGATTTCTCACAAAATTCTGTCTTTGCTTTAAATTTTAAATGAATTTCTTTTTTAATTTCTTTTTTTAGAAATTCCACCTGTAGTGGAACCCGACAAAAATTTGTAAAATGTTTGTACAATCCAAAAAACGATATAGCTTCTACCACACAAATGCGTCTGTCCAACGATTCAGAGAATAAAACCTACACGGTACAAATTCTAAAAATTTGTTTATTTCTTTTATCTTCTTTGGACCCCTTGATATTTTCCAGACATATTGGCCGCTTTGTCGCAACTTTGCAACGGCCCCATTTTGAATGTTAAATTCACTCATTAAAATTGCAAAATTTCTCGAACCGATCAATCCCTTTGATTTTTTTGAGGCAAAATTTTAAAAAATTTTCTGATCTTCAAATGTTTGTAAATTCCATATCTAATTACAAAAGTAAGTTGATCAAAATGTTGCAAATCGGGTGTAGAATCATTATTATTCAAAGTATTTTGATTCTTTATTTTTGAAAAAATTAAAATTACTAAATGATCGCCAATTAATTGAATAATTTCGCAAATTGTCAAGACAGATGGGGATATTTTGCCCCGTCCAATATTTTTAGTTTTTTCAATATGACCAGAACCCGTCATATTTTGCTGTAGTTTTCAATATCTAAATAATTCCCATGTTACTGATAAAAAATTTCATTTTGCCCTTAATGGAGTCCACGTGACACAAAAAAATTATAACATCAATAATTCTTTTTAAAAACCTTTTTCCCGCACTCGCATTAATTTGAGAAAACTTTTTCTAAGCCCTTTTTTTTTATTAGCCATCCAGTTTAAAAAAAAGCCTGGTATAAGAACACTATTTCATGAATATGACTCTCGCGTACTTTTTCCCGGGCATTTAAACCTGCGGTAAATTTATTTTGATTTTTTTCAAGCAAAATAAATTACAGGGGCCGCAGTAAACTTTTTTTTTTTTCGGCAAAATATTGCCAAAAATGATTACTCTTTTTCATTTACATTTTGCGCTTAAACATTGATTTTGGGAAATAAATCTTTGCGTCGATCCCTAACTTTAAAGTGCTTTTCATTTCCTTTTCTTCAAAAATCAATGTTTTTGTTCAAAAATTTCCTTTTACATCAAATATCGCAAAACTTCTTCAGACCGCTCCATTTAGCAGGATCATTACTAACTTGTTTATCGCGCAGAATATTAGATATGGGTCCATGTCGACAGAATCAATTTTAATATTCATCTTCGTGTTCAGTTGCCCCCGTTGAACATCTGAAGCTGCTTAAAGGGGGTTTTCTTTTTTAAAAAATCCCCAAAAAACGTCTGTTTTAAACAATTCTTTTACTTTTTTTTCATGCAAATTTTTTTTTTTTGCTCCACGAATATTTGGGGTTTTATTTTTGTAAAAAGTAATAAAAATTGTAAATTTAATTAATAGAAACGCATATGGTTTTTGAGTTTTTAAAAGTAAATTGTAAGGCACGTTTTGCAGTTTAGGACGGTTTTTATTCGGTTACAAAAATTTCAAAGCTTGGTCTAATGGTACAACTCCAAACTTTTAAATCGTTTATTTTTTGCTTTAATAGGTATTAAATAAGTTTACTGTTAGTAAAAATAATAAAACTTAACTTTTTAAATTCACGTGTCTTATTTCAAATTTTGGAAAAAAAGTTGAAGGTTTTCAAGTCAAACAATATTTTACGGTCTTTAATAGCGAGCGGTTCGATAGCTCACAATATTAATATCTGCTTTCTTAGTATATTGCTGTCGTGTGTAACTGAACGGGGAGCTGCACGTCGCGTTTTAAATAACGGACAAAATCGATTGAGACCACACTGACTTTCCACACTGCTTCACGCATTCGAGATACTGCGCCCTTCTAGACTTTTCCCGGGACGAAATTCTTGAAAATCTTCGATTTCGAAATAATAAAAAGTTTATAAATATTTTGAAGAGTGAATACTTAGTTAGAATTATTTTTTGTTTAAACTATTTGGAATAAAATTTTTTCTTAAATACAAAATAATTAATAATGGCCCAAAAAATTGGTTAACTCTTTTTCTTAAAAAAAAAAAAAGACAGTTAAAATTTTAAAAAGTAAAATGATAAAATACGCTTTTTTTCAAAAACCAGGAGGGGGGGCCTAAAAAAATTATTAGACTTTGAAAATTTGACTTTTCTAAATAATTTTATTGTAAAAAAATTTTATTTTAAAATATATTTTATTGAAAAAATTTTATTTTAAAAAATTTATATTTTTTAATAACCTTGGGCCGGGGGCCCCCAGGTCCGGGCCGCTAGGCACCTGCCTAATTTTGCCTTCGGGTAATTTCCCCCTGAACAAACCCCACCAAGAAAGCGGGCCTCCTTTTTTTGATTTTTAAATGTTCATTTACACGAGCTGTTCGGGGTTATGTCTGTTTGTTTGGTTATTTCTCTTGTGGGATTGGGGGTTTTTTTGATAAACAACTTTAAGTGCTTTGCAAATCTTAAAAATAAATTTTCATCAAACGAATCTTTATTTTTGATAAAAAACTTTCTAATTTTATGATTCTCTCCGATAATCTTAAAATCTAGAAAATCAAGGGTCAATTTTTACTCTAAGGTATGTTATACATCTTGGATTTTGATCTTGTATGTTTGGGCTAAAGTAATTTTACGTCATTTATAGCACCACATCGCGTAATACACCGTTCTGATAAATCTGAACACGAGTAATGGACTCTGCATTCACAAAGTTCATTTATAACTTAAATGATTTTTATCAAAAAATTTAGATATTTTTTCAATTATGTATATACTAAAACAGGGGTTCCCAAACTTTATCGATCCGCGGCGCACCTACAGGTCTAGTATTTTGTGCCGGCACCCTTTCAAAATATGTGTACAATGACATAAATCAGGGTAATCGCCTCTGAACATAACCCCGCTTAAGAAAATGCGGTCCTCCTCTTTCTGATTTAAATGTTCATTTATACGAGCTGTTCGGGTTATGTCTGTTTGATTATTTCTCTTGTGGAGATATGGGATTTTCTGTTACTGCTAACATTACAGTCATCTCATATCATCTGTTATTACAGGTTTAGCCCTCTAAACTCTTGTCGTAGGCTACACTTCCGGTTCTACTAAAACCTCAAAGTGAAACGCCTCTTTTCTTGATTGCCTTCTATTTGGATATTTCTCATGATAAATCCTTACAGCAATTTAAACAGTTTTTATCACTTGCACCCAGCACGAAAACCAAATATCTGTTAATTCTTCAATTTTGAAATTCATTATTTTAATTGGATTTATTGCAAAAATTAATAATGGCATCAACTATTTGAAAGTAATAAAGTTTCTACCATTCAAATTACTTCACTTGTCAAAATCACGGCTTGCTTGCTTCAGAAATTTTTACAATATACAATAAAATTGCAATTTTCTCTGAAACTGTCGATTTTATGGTTATATGGTTTTTGTTATTAAAAAACATAAGTACTATTTTTAACGAAATTGAATTTATACAATCTAAGTGTGTGTGTGTGCCCGGAAGAAGCTTCTTTGATTTTGATAGAATTTTACATTTGAATAAAGCATCAAAACGGCTTTGTTCGAAAAGGAAGAGTATGAGCATCGCCCACAAGAGTTGACATCGATCTAAAACGCATTTCTCTCAAAATTTTCGTTGTGCCAGCGCCAGCCGGCTTACTGGTTATTTCTGTAACGCAATATTTGAAAATTTATTTTTACCATGGGAAAATACAGGTCTCGCGTTGTAGGATGGCGAGTTCCGGCGCTGTCCGAAGGTTTTTGTCGGACATCATTCGGGAAAATTCAAGTTTCAATGCAACATGTAGTGGCGTAGCTCGACTTATTTTTTAAATTATATTAGCATAACAAAATCGACTATAAAATAAAGCCCTGTATTTCCACCGCGCATCTGAAGCGTTCGCCATTCTATAAACGCACAAACTGTACACTTATTTGTTAATAAAAGTCACCCAGTTTACATTAAATATTTGTACATTCCAAAATAAAATTGAAATTTTCTCAGAAACTAACAATTTTAGGGATTTTATGGAATAAGTGTAATTTGACGGAATATAATAATTAGAGCCCGGTAATAGGGAGCCGTGCCATAGCTGAAACCTGCCTAGTATACAAAAACAATAGTAAGAAAATAGAAAAAAAATAACAAAAACTAATACATAATTAAAAATTTAGTGTGAAAAAGTTTAAGTGAACATAAAACTCCACATCCTTTGTAAAAAGCAGCACTTGTGCTACGAGCCATAAGGAAAAAACGTAAAATCTAGAAGCAACCACTCAGATATTTTAACCATCATTTTTTAGATAGAGAGTGGCAAAAAGCTGAAACACATTAAGATTGCGTTTCCACTGTTTTTTCTGTTCGGTGAATTTCGCGATTGTTGGCAACAACACAGCTTTACTATTTTTGAAATGTGAATACCAGGACACTCTGTGTGAAATGATCGTAGGCGTTTGGGCGATTTCAAAAATACTTTTTTTGTGCTTGCTATTAATGCATCTACCTCGGGAGAGCATTGTCGAATGGTTTCTGCCACAAGATGTAAAGCATGCACTTTACACGTAACATGTAAGACACTTGCAACCATGTTCAAGAAGAGAACGGCCTACCGAACGTATTATCGCTGCGCCATCGCTTATAAACATCAACACTTTTTCTTTTGAAATTTGAAATTTTTCCAACATACTAAGTACAACCTTCGTAATTGCTGCAGCAGTACGCTCTTGTAGTTTTCGGCTAGCTAGTAACAGTGGTAATGCAGGTTTACTAGGGTCTAGTATGCGTACCATAATATTTACAATTAAAATTTTTTACAGGTCTGTTGTCTCGTCAACACATAACCAAAGAAATTGTTTTTTCAATATGCGTTTCATTTTCTTTTCCACGTCATCGCGTACAAATGCAACATGCTTACGAGCCGTTTTCTCCGTTGGCAAACCCCAACTCGGGATTGTATTTTGTTACCAAAAGTCTTTAAACGGTTGTTTATCGAGTAAGCCTAGTAGCAAATTACAGTTTATCAACATAAGAATTACATTAAAAAAAAAATGCACTTTTCGGTGGCATGCCCAATTTTCGTTTTCTATGCTGTGCGGAATTTACGTGCCTTGTACAGTTCCACTTCTTATTTGACATCAAATGTATTTTTGCACACTTTACAAACTATCTTACTCCCGTTGTAAAACAAATCGGGAAAGTCAGAAATAAACTTATTTACTATGTCTTGAAAGGGTCGTTTTTTAGCCTTCGATATGTTCACTAAAAACTACAATTAATAACTACGTCTGTATCAATAAAATCAAAACGTACTACACTAAATAATAACTACAATTAATAACTACGTCTATCATCAATAAAATCAACACGCCCTATCGCTATCCAATGCCAAACTGAACTGAGTGATGATGATTTGTCGTGTCGTATCATATTCGACCAGCCCTCCCCGCTCACCTAAACACAGTCACACCCGCGCTGCGATTGCTCCCCTGTTACCAAGCTCTAATAATAATTCTATCAAGTGTTAAAAACATACGCACGGTGATCCATTAAAAAAAACAGTTTTTGATATTTGAAAATTGCGAAGTTTGTACACATAAAGAAAACAGCCTGTACATGAGGCGAAACTTATACCTATCTAAGGCCACTAAGTTACCCTTTTTCTTCGTATCTGCCAAATATCTTTCGTAAATTGGCACTAATAAAGTTTTTTCGATGGTTATTATCGTGCACTAATTTTTCTTGAGTTTTTCATTCTTTTCGGAACAACTTAACAACGTCCCAATTTCTATGAAAAGGTAAGGCGGTAGTGAATGTAATACTTTATGCTGAACTTAATAGTAAATTAATATCCATAGTGTGCCATTTAAAAAATACATTCTTCATGCTGCCCTACATATTTAGAAATATGCAAATACAGTAACTTTTATTTGAAACATTTTTTTTTTATCTTCTATATTAATTGAGATATTAAACTTCCTCGTACCAAATGGCCGCCTCGTATAATAAATTATAAAGTACTATATGCGCAATATAGTGCGAATAATTTAAAATATTTATTTTCCATGGTTAAATTTTTTTTTATAACCAGAATACATCCCGTTTAAACAGCGCAAGATGTCGATTCGTCTAGATACACACTGAAAATGATGCCTTAAACCAGTAGTCGCCAAACCCTTTCAATGTGTTGAGCTACTTGATAATTTTGGAAAACAAGCAGTGAGCTATCTAGTCGTAAGCGACGTAAGCCAACCTAAATGAAATAATGCACAGTTATATTCGACATACATGTATTTATTTTACTAATACATACCAATACAAATAAATTAATAACTAATACATACCACAAGAACTAAATCCATACCTACCAATCGTAGGTGTTTGAAAAAATAACAAAATTTGTATGCAGCCACAATGGCATGTCACATACAATTTAATAAAAGTGAATAAAAATAACAAAAAAGTAATCGCACTATTTTAAACAAAAAACATGTGCAGATAAAAAAAGCATGTTCAATGAGAAGGCTGACACTCAAACTTATCGATAATTTTTTTAATGTTTGCGGTATAGTTGATACGCATTCGATACAACCATTTCATGACGAATATGTCAATTATCCAAATGTTCATCGTTAAGCCACCGATTTGCGTATTTGTCTTAATCTTAACTTCATATGAAGCAAAGAATTGATTCACACAAATAGTGTGAACCTTGAAAATAAGCAGCATTTGTCACATATTCAAGGCAACACGTACATAGAACATGAAATTTGTCTTTGCTATACTAAAGGCTGAGATACATTTTAGTGTTCAAGAATGGACGAGGGGGTTTCAACTAGTATATTATAACGTAGAACGTATTGTTGATATCAGAAGTTTGAGAACTTAGAAGATATTGAGAAAGAAGAAGATATTAAAAATGGGTGTTATATTAAGAAAAAGGAATAGGCGCGAATTATTCTTCAGATATTTTGAAATGGTTGATGCTGAGCTTAATGAAATTCCTCCAATATTTGTTGATACTGATATGGAGCAGGAAGAAGATGAATCTCTCATGGGGGATAGTATCAGTGATGAAGATATGGAGGATAGTATCAGGGATAGTATCAGTGACGAGGAATTTATTGAAGAGGGAGAAGAATTTTTTATGGAGGACGGTGGTGAGGAAGATTTTTTTATGGAGGACGGTAGTGAGGAAGATTTTTTTATGGATGACGGTAGTGAATTAGGAGTGAATTATGTAATTATGTATGGGCTACATGTATAAATATAAAATTTATTGATTATAATTTAGTGTTATTAATATTAATGTCAATGTTAGAATTTACAATTTGCATAATAAACATTGTGACAGATTAGAATTTTATAATTATTAGTGCATCGTTTTGTTTGACTCAGTATTCCACTGCTTTACGTCTAACCTCACTAAGTTATTATAGTTGACATTAATTGGTTTTTTTTTGTTATATCTATTTTTCAAATAATGAAGCCGATAGTTTTACTATTACTATTACACAGTTTTAGTTTATTGAGCTTTAACTTTCTGATATAAATAAGGAAATATATAGATTAAAATAAAAAGTGATTGCGACTACTGCAAGTTTATCCCTCAAATCTTTATGTGTATGTATGTGGGCTAAGGAGACATTGAAAGGTTGTTATACTTCAACGAAAACTCCGAGATGTCGTTCGCCTTGAAACCAGTTAAAGCCCTTCAACGAAAGGTTTAGGAGATATATAGTGATATATATGTACAATGGATGTGTTATTACTTGCAGATGTTTTCGAAAATTTTCGAAATATTTGTATGGATAATTACAAACTAGATCCAGCACATTACTTTACTTCACCGGGATTAAGCTGGGATGCCATGTTACGCATGACAGATATTAATTTGGAATTACTAACTGATGTGGATATGTTTCTTTTTTAAGGGGGGTATACGGGGTGGAGTGAGCATGTGTTTGTAAAAGAGAGGAGATTGCTAACAACGAATTCTTGCCAGGATTTAACTCTGCCGAAGAAAAAAAATACATATTATATTTAGATGCGACGAACTTGTATGGTTACGCAATGACGTTCCACCTACCACAAGGTGAATTTAAATGGTTGACAAAGGAGGAACTTACGAGAATGGACGTACAAGCCTTAGACGATGATGGGGATATAGGATATGTTTTCGAAGTAGACTTAGAATACCCCACGAATCTTCACGGCCAGCATAACGGTTTCCCCTTTTGTCCCGAACATGTTATTCCACCAAATTCTAAATATAGCAAATTGATTCCTAACCTCCGCGATAAATCAAATTATGTTATTCATTATTTAACTTTGAAACAATGTTTGAATAATGGTTTGAAATTATGTGGGATTAGACGCGGCCTTAGTTTTAAGCAGAGTAAGTGGTTAAAGAAGTACATCGACTTCAACACGATCAAAAGAAATGAATCTACCAACGAATTCTTTAAACAATTTTATAAATTAATGGTAAATAGTATATTTGGAAAAACAATGGAAAATGTTGAAAATCGAGTTAATATAAAATTAGTATCGCATCGGGAAACTATTCATAAAGACTCGGGGCAGAGGCTTACATTGCAAAATCAAATTTTAAATCTTACAAGGTATTTTGCGAATTTTTAACCGCCATCGAATTAGCACAAGTACGTGTAGAGTATGTAAAGCCTGTTTACGTAGGTTTTACTATTCTTGAGCTAGCTAAAAGGGTGATGTATGATTTCTTCTATAGCTTTTTGAACCCGTTATATGATACAGATGTTTCGCTGCTATATATTCGTTAATTATATGTGTGAAGAATTATAACGTTTATAATGATATAAAAAATAATTTAAAAAGGTTTGACACCACAAGGATGAATACGCTGGTGGAATTATTGAATGTTTCTATGGTACGGGTGCTAAAGCTTACTGCGTGAAATTGCTCACAAAGACAATTAAAACGGCAAAAGGAGTTAAGAAATATGTTATTGATAAGAAATTTTGTGTTTCTGATTACAAAAATGTAGTGGAAGATGACGGAACTATTATGAGAAGAATGTATTTGTTCAGGGGTGACTTGCATACGATGTATACGGAATTACGCAATAAAGTTGTTCTTCTCCTAAAGATGAAAAGCGTTATATTCTCCCTGATAAAAGTAATACCTTAGCTTGGGGTCATCACAAAATAGAAGAGATAACACAGGAAGAAAACTTACAAAAATTAATTGTAGATATAGCTTACCTTGAAAATTTACCTCCAGATCAAAAACTTAACAAGTAATATTTTAGCACTATTTTTTTTTAATATTAATTTTTGGTTAATACTTATATTTATTCAATTGTTATTTATAATGTAGTAATTGTATACATAGTATATTTGTTAAATAAAAATTATCATAATTGATGTCGTATTTTTTAATTAAGTCAATACATTGTCTTTAGAGATCCTGGAATTATGCGAATAAAGCATACCGAGCCACTTAACAAAAACTTTATCCTTCTTTCGACGTATGATTTTCCCAACTAGATAAACATCGAGATGTTTAACTTTCATCAGTTCCTTTTCGTAGAACCCCCAAAGAATGTTTTCATTTGAGAATCTTGCAATAAGTATGTTCTGGGATAGGTATTTTGAATTTTTCGCACAGTGAATATTTCGTTTGTCCAGTTTGGTGTATACATTTTCGAAAATACATGCCTGTATTTATTTATACGAACGGAGTCTCCAATTTTAAATTAGAAATTCTTGGGTCAGCAACCTTAATATTACTATAAACCTCTTTCAAAATGTGTTCAGCATTTTTTTGATTAACTGCGACAGGCTTATATCCTGCAGTGCTGTGCACGGTATTATTGCAGTTGTCAACAAGCTTGTGCAAAATATCAACCCATCGGTAATTACCGTTAAAACTAAATTCTTTCCACATCTTATTTTTAAGCGTTCTATTAAAACGTTCTACAATGGAACTTTTTAAATTGGAATAGGCACTACAGTGATTAATATCATATCGATCCATAAGTTTCTTGAAATGCGTATTATAAAATTCTTTTCCTTGATCGATTTGAATATTTCTCGGAACATTTTTTTTTCCCATTGAGAGTATAGATTCCATCGCTTTCGCCACTTCATTCGATGTTTTATTTTTTATTGGAATTGCCCAAGCAAAACTTGCGAAAATGCTGTTAATGCATACGAAAATATATTTGAATTCTTATTCTCCTTGGCGTAAGGTATCATTTCAACCAAATCTATTTGAAATAGGTCGCGTAAACCTTTTATTATGACTCGCCGTCGAAGAAATCTCTTACGGGCAAGTTTGTGTATTTCGTTTACCACATCCCTCTTAACTGATGACATTTCCTTCGACTACCATTCTACATATACTGGCTCTGTTTGTTTTGGTACAGGCCTTGGACCAATGTATTTTAATACAAATTTTGCACCCTTCTTTAATGTATGTGATTTTGTCGGCTCGAATAATTCACCATTAATGGAAAGCGATGTTAAGGACTCGGGAATACTGGACATTAACTATTTTTCCTTGGTATAGTTTATTTACATATATAATAGAATTTTTTGATTTCGATTGCATATAAGTACCCACCGTACTACTAATGGTACCATCACTGAATATTTGAATAACATACTTCGCATGAATGTTCTCTGCGCGCAGTTCTAATACCTTTCTTTATTTTAGGATGTTTGAGACAATCCGTAAAGAACATCCTCATCCATCAAATGCCTTTTTATGATATGTTATGTATACGTCTACCAAACTTATCTATTGTCATCGTTAGCTACGATCGGCACAGATACATTAACTAATTACCAACCAAGACTCTAAGACTCTTATAATGCATTAAACTGAACTGACTACTTAATAACTTTGGATTCCTTCAGTTCCTCAATTATCGCCAAGATCTCATTACCATTCCCAGTATGACCAGCATTCTCCGATGCAATAAGCAGTTTTCAACCTATCACAATTCATTTGCATCGTCCCAGTATTTATATTCAGTATTGCTCCTTGGTACAACCGTTTTTTCTCAGAGGAACTTTATTTCGTAGTCCCGATCCATCTTCCAAGTTCGAGTCCACCAAACTTCAGGTCTTTTTCCTTATATAATAGGTTTAATAATTGTCTTAGCAGTATTTAGCACCTTTACTGGCCGCATACTTTCTGTCTGGATTGTAATCGACTCGATGAGCATTCGTACCATTAAGGATGAATTTGTAATTCTTAACATCCGCATATGAAAACTTTCCCGGATTTTTTTTAAGTAATTCCAATAAACTCCTAGTAACTTTGTAAGTAAAATTTTCCAATTACAATGTTCGGTCCATTAAATCCGACATCTGCGTTTCCTACTTTCAACGTTCCATCAACCTCACGTACACCATATTTTTCATCGAATTCATTTTTTCATCTGTCATCAAACCTATAAGATATGGACGTACAAAAGGATCATGGTCTTGTAATGCTTCTATTACTACGTCTGTTTCTAATAAAGTTTTATTTAGGGATTTATTTGCTATTATTAACTTGCTATAGTTATCGATAGGTAACGATAATTCTTGCGTTTCTAGCCGCATTCTGCATCTTTCCAATGCTAAATACACACTAATACAAAATTCTAAGACATATATTATGTTTAATATTTTTTCTTATTTTCATGTATTAGGAATATAGGAAAACCATAAATAATATAACACAAAATAATATTATAAAATAATAGGCCGGGACGAGTCCCAGACTCGTCGATTTCGCAGAGAGGAGGAGGGTTAGTCGCCCTCGCCTCTATATCGTTCTATTAATCCCCTCCTCGTCACCCGTCGATGAGCCGACGGCGTTTGCGGTGACGGGGCTGGTGCCGGAGTCGCCGGTGAGTACGCTAGTGGTGCCGGAGTCGCTGGTAAGTACGATGGTGGTGCCGGAGTCACCGGTGAGTACGGTGGTGGTGCCGGAGTCACCGGTCCCTGCGGTGGTGGTGTCGGAGTCACCAATCCCTGCGGTGGTGGTGCCGGAGTCGCCGATCCCTGAACCGATTCCTGCCGTGCCGGCGGTCCTCCTCTCCGGAAACGATATTGTAATTGACATGTTTGTGGTCCTGATTGTGATTTCCTTAAAAAATAATATCAACGATAAGTATTGAAAAATGAGCGAAAACATTACTACTAACTACTTGATGCAACGCTGATAATTTTAAGAGTCGGTCCGGAAATAATAATCAAGCATACTGTAAATGTTTCCTAATGTGGTCTCGCAAGTTAGTCCTGAAGTCAGTCATGAGGTCAGTTCCTAGTCCTAAAGGCATTGTCATATGAAGAATATTCATCATCAGCTCTCTGTTTATCCAATAGGCTCCTCGCTTTTGGAGGGATCGAGATCTCTAATCTAGAGGACATTTTTGGAATGTTACTCTTAGATGGCACTGTTAAAAGTTAAGGCAACTCATGATCGTGGCCGGTACAGGACATTATACATATGGACGCTTTCATCGAAATTAATTGCTGCCAATATTATTGCAAACGAGTTCCTCAAGGATGCGACATTGTAAATCATCGGTAATAAATAATCTTGTAAAGGCTCGTTGTAATAATATTTCGTGAAGGATTTGACTGCGGTTTGATGGTAATTTGCTAGTAATGGTAGGTGCATGGATTTGAGGAAATTTGTGTAGAAGATGATATTGGTGAGTGAATGAGAACAAGCAACGATTATACATGATCGTGGGAAGAGTGATTGAGTATGGTACTAGATATGGGTGGGAGCTACGTGACCTGCAGTAGTATACTGGGTCTTTTGGTGGAAGATGGGAAAAATTAGTGAACACGATCGGTGATGAAATGCTGATTGCTTTCATGATCAAATACTGCAGTTTAGTTGTTCGTTTTGAGAGTAAAGTACGTAGAGGTTACTGTAGATGGTGCGGATTGTGGAGTAAAGACGTAGAGAAGTAACTAGCAAGGTAGTGCGGGTGTTGAGAGTAGAAGACGGTAGAGGACCTGCTGCTTGTCCATATAAGACATAAAAGAATAGGAGTTAGGGGAGGCACGCAAAGAATTAATAAAAAGAGGCTGCAAATTTCACACACCTGTGGTTTGTGATGTATAAATCATCAAGTATGATGTATCGAACTGATCTGATGGACGTATTGGTGTTATGTCATTAACTCCACTAGGAACTTCATCTCGCTTACATGCCTAACTTTATCCACGCGTCGTGATAAAAAACAGACAATTGTGTATGCATATGTTTCCTAATATTCGTCATGTAAAGTCTTCGTAGAGCATTGCAGTTTTATTCTATTCTGACTTCTATCAATTTGTTGTAGCTACCGCGCAGCAGTGAATTGGAGAATATATTATCGTAGAGAAATAGGTAAAAAAAATAGTAGCGTAATGGTGGAAATAGTATTGATTTGTGAAAGTACTGACAGGAGAGTCGACTGCAGTATATGACCAATAGAATTGAGAGAAGTTGCACGCTGATGATGCGGTTGACTACTGTTTTCAACTACAACATAGGTGTTGGCAGTAGAAGGCTCCAATTACCGTGAGCTGTAAAATCTACATCTCCCGCGCCAATCCTGCACTGATTTTCTCCTTGCTTTCGTCAACGTCATGCACATAGGGTGCGATGTTGGCGAAAACATTTTGCTAGCCATTAGTTCATCCATTTTCTGGAACATAGTACCCGAAATTGTCGTTGGCTGATTGGGCTAAACTAAGAAATAAATAGACAAATTGTCCCCAAATTATGAGAATAAAGATATTTAAGAGATCAGTAGATCAATAAATAAGAAATACGCTGCAGACAAAATAATTGTTGATATAAGATTGAGGTACAAATTATTATTATAACTATACAACAACGTTTGTCAGAATATAAAGTAAGTCACGATATTAATACGTGAAGATGAAGTCTTACCGACGCATTTAATAAGATTATCTACGGGTTGAATAAATAAGCAAATAACGCTCAAGATAAACTAATTGTTAGTATACAAATCGTCTATGGACATCATTTATGATTTTCACAATATTAATAAGTGCAAAAGTAGGAGTGAACTGGGGAAGTTCAGGTTACCATTTTTAGTTTAGTTGTTTAGTTGTTCAGAGTATTGTGTGCGGTTGTACTGAGACTGACTTGCAGACGAAAATACTTGTATTATAAGACTTCTTGTAATTCACTCGAAATTTATTTATTCCTATAATATAAGCCTGTTAGCGTATACCCAAAGACACCACGAGGAAGTCGGCCTAATAGTCTTCCATAAGGCGTACTTCTATGTTGAGAGTAGATTCTTTTTTTTGAATTTTTTACATATTGGTTTGTGGGATTTTTTATTAACATCTGTATTTTTTAGTACCGTTAAATTTGGAGCAATACCTCTTAAGTCTGATACCGGTGTATTTGTGGTAATCGTATGAATAGCACTGACTGATTTTTTATCTCATTAAGTATTGCGTATATGTTAGGGTCATTGATTGACTGCATCTCTCTTAATGGGCATCACATTCTTGTTTTGATCGCATTATATAACTCCTTTCAAATCAGTCTGATCGTTTTGTAGCATTACATATGTCGGAAGCCTCTTTTAAAGCTATTCACATTCTAATGTAACGATGTCGCTGTCTGATTAGCTTGGTGCAACGAGTATACTACGGCACAACGTATTAATATCACTCACATGAATGGTATAGTAACTGACAGAATGAAATAGATGGACAGTCTTGAACCGTTCTGTCGGCATACCATGATTAGATTTGCCCCAACAGTTGCAAGGTTTTTCTTGTCAAGAAACACTAGAATGCGAATTCACTTCTGCACCATGAAATCAAACATAGATACATCTTCCCCTGTTGGATAGTCACCGTAATAAATTCTCTAGAAAAATTATAATCTTCTCTTATCTTTGGAGGTAAATGGTCCTGCATGTTTCTTTGACAAGAATTATTTCCTGAATTGTTCGCTTCATGACGGGGCACACTATGAAGATTTGCTCTTAGCTGCATCAGTTAATACCACTGCATTGCTTGTGATATTATATAATGAGGGAGGATCCCGCGTAAGGGGGGGGGGGGCAAAAGAGCGGCATCTCGCACATTTTTTGAAAAAAAGGGCAACTTCTAATTTGCGCAGCATCTACAGCAATGGTTGTGGTCTCGAATGTTTGAGTATTTCTCAGCCTGCGGTTACAATCCGAGATGTCTCAGCTTTCAGTTTCTGATATTCTATAACAGCACCAGTACATCTTCCCGCAACCGCTCTTTCTTTTTGAAGTATAATACTCATTCGCAGGGCTAACTTGAACTACCCTTCTCACTTTCACAACAAATTGCAACTAGGAGGGCACTTAAAAATACTGTGCTTTAAGTGTTTCACTTTGAAAGTTCGAGTGTAAACTGTCAGAAGAGCGCAGAAATACTGCATTATATAGGGAAATACCTAATCTTTAGGACCAATAGCATCCAACTGCACTACGGTTCTTAATCGCCCTTAATTGATTTTTCTCGAATTTATTCCGCTTTCTTTCTTTAATCTTTCCTTAATTACCTGCTTTAGCGATAATACCTATAGAATTTACTACTTGTATTTGACAACTGAATTGTTACGTAGGTGAATTGTTTTAAAAAGGTGGAACATGTTGTTAGATGAATCGTTTCGGTTGATTTACCGGATACGTAATTTAATTGGTGGCTAAAAAAAAAAAAATAGAAAAAATTGATGTTACATAATTTACTTTAAGTGGGAACTGTTGTAGGTTATGACCAGAAATAAGTATACCTTCTGACCCTGTATCTACTTTAAACGCAAACATTTTTCTGCCCGCTTACGTGCGATAATTTTGTTTCCATTCGAATATCCTCGACTTTCCTTTGCTTTGCTAACATCATGTTTTTCCTTTCCTCGCCCTCGCTACAGAAAAATGGTTACAAGTTGGTGATCTCCTTTTCTATCGCCCCTTAACTAGTTTTCTTTCTCTTGTTTTACACATTCTTGCAAATGTCCTTGCCGTGGCCTTCAGACGTTCAAAGGTTTTCCCTCCTGCAGGGCGATTACCTGTTTTCATGATTAAATGCACACTTTGCATATTACTCTGTTGCATAGTGGTTTTTGGGACTTTTTTACGATTTTGGTTAATGGACTTATGGTTTATTAGCCCACATTTCACATCAGGCACGGACGATCTTTGATTTCCTCCACTTGTTGTTTGCTAAATTCGTTTAGCTTCGACATAAATCTAAAGCTTACTTTATTCATTTATCTGGTTCTCTAAGCATCGTTCTTTTCTCATCTAATGCGCAACTAGCTTCTTCTGATTAAATGATGACCAATTCGATTCCAAATCACAAGGTATGCTAGTTTTTTCAGATCAGTTACGTACCGATCGACAGCCACTTACTTCCTGAAAATCTTGAGAGAAAAAAGAATTTGAATCTATCGAATACATTTTTTTCTCATTGATTGACAATATTCATCAAATTTGCGTCGATCCAGCGCTTAAAGTGTTCCTCGGTTGCTCGCTCTCTCCGAAGCTAAAATGTGTTGAAGATCATGCATTACGTGAATCTTCATCAAACCTAATAAAGAAGAATATTGATAAATTCAGAAAGCTTTTCTTGATATCAATATAATGTAAATGTTATTTATTATAGGAAGTAAAAAAAAAAGAATTCCTCTTATAACCGGCGCGAACAGGGATAAGCGTGCTGGTCTCTCAGTCTACTTAAAAGCGACATAACGGTATTATTTTTTTTTTGTTAATAACAAATCTAGCGTTTTGTCAGGCTTTTGAGGTACACTTTTCTAGCATGTATTACCATACATCTAGCAGACTCATTAGAGAATGCTTGCTTCTTACACGAACACTAACGTTTAGGAATCAATTCCTGTGAGTTTTTACAGCGCATTCATCAGATAGAAACTTGAGTATTAGCTCGTTATATGGAATCCAACTCGCTAAATACACACGATATGATTGAGTAAGAGTAATAATATGTTATTTAAATCTTTTATATATATTCATATGTAATACCTCGGTAGGTATTAAGATAACAATTGTACTTTCATAAATTGTAGCTTATCTAATTAGCAACATCTGCTGCTGTTGATAATAAACTATTATTATTATTATCTTTACCATAGATAGTTGTATCGCAAAGTATGTTTTCCGTTAACAAAAAAGAAAATGGTTTGTCGCTGAAGGACGACCCCAACCCGGTCTGAGCGAGGTAAGGTATTGCAATTGCGTTATGTGAGAGTAGGAAATTGCGATGAGTATCGCACATGTAGCTTAGCTGCGGGTACAAGTTGTGTTTATTTGCGCAAAAAAGTATCCGGGTACGTACGCCGTGAGCACATATTATTAGTTTTTTGGAGCTCCCCTTATTCCTACGGTCCTTTTGCTCGCAATTGCAGTATTTATTCTTGCACGTAGCTTGTTGGTGTCCAGCCGCTGTACGCTCTTTGAAAGTTTTTTAGTCTCTGTTGAAGTGTTTCACTACGAGATTGTACACGGCAAGAATAACATACAAAAACTAATTTTTTTGGCTGGATTCCGGAAACATTTACCTATTATGTTGACCTTCAGTGTGATTAATATCATTGCGTAACTCGAATATGATCCTTACGAAAGGGAGGTAAGAAGACTACAAGCTCTGTATGATGAAGTTATCACTGAAGAGAAATTATCCGACAACTCAGAAGTATGATTATTCTGCGGATAAGCATAATTCGAACATATGATCATGATATTAAGTGGAACGGAGCAATAAAAAAAAAGTAAAAAGAAAAAAAAGAAGAAGTTGCAGTACCTTCTTAGTATGCAGATAATTGAAAGTGCTTAGTATAAACAATAAAGAAAAGAGTAAGTTCTTATTATTATGTGCACAGGACGGACAAATGGAAAAAGGCAAGCAGGGTCCCTAAGATCTTCGTACAGGCAAAGAACATTGTTACCATCTACTGGGTGTCAAACCCAGTGGCCAAGGACGCGCGTTCTCGCTTTCCAATTCAGACACACTTTATATGATCTACAGATGGCGAGGAAATGAATGTTGCTTGGTTGTTATACTTAGCTGGGTTCTCAGAAGGTGACGTAAAACACCTAGAAGAATTTTTTAATAAAGGTGGACTGGGATGCATGAGATGTTCCCTGCAGCGATTCTCTACAAGAGAATGAGGCTTCTGTTACGGTGCTTACGTTTTGAGGATACCCTTACGGGGTTAAAGAAATAAACTCGCTAAACTACTGCCGTTAGTAAGTTTGATTGAAAATTTCAACGACAAATTGAAATATAACTATTCGGTAGGACAGTACGCTACGTTGTACTGAAAGTGTTGATGTGGTTTCGAGGACGTATGCTCATTCTAAAAGTTATATTCCAACATACCTACGTATAAGGATAAACGTGTTTTCCATCGCGGACGCGAAAACAATGTATACGTCCAATATTGGAAAAATTTACGCTGTACTAGCCATATGGCCCGATACAGAATTACAACTTACAGCAGCTGTAACTGAAAGGTGTGTCGCATCCTTTTCAAGATCAGCAAAAGCATTACCAATGGACATTGGTTCACAAGTGTTGAAGTGGTAAGGAGAGCTGTTGTTCGCCCATCTAGCTTACTGTAGTGAACAATCCGATCACAATAGTAGACTGTACACAAAGAGTTAACGTATATTAAAAACGGAAGTGAAGATGACGAGTACTAGACAAGCTATGAAACCAGATATAGTAACTTTCTATAACCTCACTAAAGGTAAATGTAGACGCGGTAGACAGAATGCCTTCCTCATATATTCATTGAATCATTGAATTTATTTTTGTGTTTTACGTTCGGGGGGGGCCTTTTACCCTTTTCTTTAGCACCTGGTGATTTAGCACATGTGTTAGTTGCATATAAAGGAAGTGTTGATATCTCTTATTATATTTTACGTGAATTGGATTCGAGGCGTATGGACAGCATTCTGCGGTTAAACGTTGTCATCTGTAGATCACGTGTCACTATCAGATGGTCGTCCATGCTGTCATTCTTTTTCGATAGATTCATATACATCTTATCTTTCATAGATTGGTCATGCACCAGATTTCAGGCTTCTCGCTTTATTGGTTGTATTAGACGCCGTATCCTTGTCTCATGTGTATTTGTTAACGATATAGGAGCCATTTTTGCGGGCGATTCTGGCAGGGTCGTCGTCTGCGGGTTTGTTGCGTCGAAAGAGTGCTAAGGACCGTGATTAGCATATTTGGCATAATCTATGGAGTCTAGATGAGATTCGTACTTTGTAGTAGGGTCGCTAGCGTTGATAGGACTAGCTGAGCATGTGTTGGGGAGATGGCTATTCATTGTTGCTATGGTCGCGTTTGAATGCATAAGCCTTTCCTATTTGGGCTTAAGAGTTTTGCTTACTGGCACTGTTTGATATATGAAATCGTTGCGAGGTTGGTGGTGGTCAGCTAATCGCAGCCGTTTCCTTCCGACGGCCTAATTACATAGCTATGCCTCCGCGTGAATATGGCAGGCTCATCTCTGCTCTTTACCGGATATTAAATTCGAACTGGTGGTTGTCTTGCTTTCCTACCATAGGACCGCTACATGTCTTACCGAGTGTGCACGGATTGTTTGATGTGCGCACATTTAAGACGTCCCTATGTTGAGATAGGCCTTCTGTATGGAGTTCGTGATATTCAAAGATGATGAGGGAGATGTCATTGCGATTGAATATGATTGTTGATAGTACAAAGGTTCTACCATCTACCGCTGTTATCTTTGGCAGCAGCTGATGAGGAGTGTACTCTGTGGAGATGTATCGGCAGCCCATGAGGCTTTTCAATGGCATGAGCTGAGTTGCTAGTATTGTGCGTTGGATGTATTGTGTAGATGTTATGGTGCTGCTTATCTCTATGTTATTTTATCGTGATATTCTTTTGTTTTTGTTGTTTTGAGTGTGGGATGGTCGTGTGTAGCATTTGTGATGCATAGTTGTCTCTGTTCATTTCGATTGTCTCGCATTTCCTCTTTTCGTATCCTCTTTCTAGGATATGAAATGCGTAGCAGCGTAGTAGTATTGAACGAGCGTGGGCTTGCTTCACTCCAGCGGAGTACGATGCCTGCTCGCAGTGGCGAGTATCCAGAGCTATGAGTACAGCATGGGGTAGTGGACTCGCGAGTTGCAGACGTCTAAGATTATTCGCCTACTCTCTGTCTCTGCTGCGTCTCTCGTTTCTGTGGTCGCGTTTGGCTCTTAACCGCTTAGGTGGATATTATCATCCGTTTTGTGTTCTTTGGGATTAGTCGGTAGTTTTGTTCTGTGCTTTCTCCCCTGCTTGCTGGTGCTGGAGGCGATGTCTTTGATAGTGAGTTCCGGATATTAGTGCGTGACTAGGGTTGCGATGAATGTATATTTTGTGTATCTGAGGTATTTTTGGCGTCCTTGTGTGAATTAGATTTGCGCGCCTCGTATCATCGCAGTGTTTACTGTACTAGAAAGCATGGCACAGAATTTATTTGCTAATCGGTATTTCGCGTCTGTCGTTTTATGGTTGATCTCAGGCGTATTATGGCGCAGTCTGCTCGCGCCTATTCTTACTATTCTTAATTCATAAGTTAATTATCGTTCATAGGGGATTGTTGCGATAGTTGTTTATGAGTTTGTTTGTGATTTTATTTATCTGGGCTCTGATCATTACCCGTCAATTTTTAATGGGGTGGTTTTACGTAATTTAGTTATAGTGGACTTTTTGTATATTTTTATATTCTAGAAGACTATAATTTACATTTAATTTGTGGTTATTAATCATTCACCATGGCCAAGGTAATGTGGATACGTCTTTAGTACCGTCGGCTGTAAGATAACAATATTTGTCGCCTTAAAGTTTTGTCTCTTTTTCCCAGGATACTGCAATTCTCCTTTGTTAATGTCATACTCTATTTATAAAGATAACATTAAGTATTGTAAATAGTGTACATTTTCGTTACATAGAAATTGGTATAATCAAGTCAAAAAATTATATTTGTAATATTAATTGTATGTGAAGATAATGGTACTGTGAAGTCAATCTGTGTAATTGTTTTTTCAGAGCAAAAGTTGGGCAATAGGGATGTGGACCGTGAGGATTTATTAGTTAAATTGGATACTGTACACCGGAGTTTTAGATTGTGTGGAGGCGACATTTTGAAGCTACGGCCTTTCGAATATCTCCGTAATAGACTTCAGTTCAGGTGCTGTACCAACAATATTTCCATCAATGGAAGGACCTCATCATCGCTGGCAGATCAAGGAACTACAGTTTTTTTTTGTTTCCTAAGGTTTTCAATGTTAGCATCCCCCCATAAGGTATCTAAAGGTGTGCAGGTACTTTTGCAGAAGATAGTGTACGTAATTTGCATGTTTTATATCTCTTGTTTACTTGACAAGATGCACTGATATTTGTTTGTATGAACCGATGTGTCAAAACAAGATATAAAATAAAAAGATTCAATACACGAAGAATGAAATCACCTGTTGCACTATCTGTATATGTGGTTTTGACAACCAAGTTGCTGAAGATGACAACTTGGGTTTCGAAATACGTATACAGTATAGCGCAGATTAGGTGTATCTACAATTTTGTTGTAAGGTGTTTCTTTCAAATGATTTATATTTTCCTTTATGCTAAGTCGTCATAATTAATAATCTGTCTTATAACCCAAATGATTCACCATACATTTCTAGACCAGTTTACAGAGAAAAAAATTGGAAAGATTCACTTATCTGGATTTAACGTGATAACTGGCTCCCGATACAGACAAACTATATCTTTCGCTACCGTATATATGTCCCTTTTCTTATACGGTAGCTAATTTAACTAAAACCATATTTTCCTGTTTCCTTCAGAACTTTACACCCCTACGGGATGTGTTGCTGAGCCATAAGAAACAATCTACACCTAAAAGAGAGTGGAGTGTACAAACTAACTTGCTATACCTTCAATGTAATTACCGTTTGGCAGGACATCCAACATTTGCTGATTGTTTATATTGATAAGTCTTTGGCCTGACCACTAGAATGTCGTCATAAATCCAAAAATCCATATGCGTGCGGAGAGTACCACCGTTTAACTAGAACGACATTGACATTTCATTTACTCGTTCTCAAGTTATTTGCTCTTGAAGTGACGCTACCTCTGTTATTTTGTTTCCATGGAAAAAAAGTGCAATTTCGTGTTTTGATAAAACATTGCTTCCTGATGGAAAAAAGTAAAAGTGTTCAGAACATTTGCCCCGCCAATTCAACCGTAAAGTATTGGTATGCTGAATTTTCGTCGTGACCGTACCAACACAAATGATGCACAACGTTCAGGAAGCCAAATGAGGCAGTTACGCCCAAAAATATCAGACCAATTCGTGGAATTGTGCTGAATGACCGCAACGTGAAATTTGAGTGAGCTAGCAAAGACCATAGGCATCTCAAAGGAAGTGTAGGTCATATCACTTCATGAATGTTTCACATGAAGAGCTTTGCGCGCGTTGGGGTGCCGCGTTTCTTCAATTGATCAAAAGGCCAACGTGTTCAAACTTTTCGAAGGAGAATCTGGCACTTATTACGCGCAAAAAGAGGATTTTTTTGCGGCGCTTCGTGACATGGCGAAAGATGGAATCCACCACTCTCTCCTGATTCCAATCGGCAGTCGGGCAGTAGTGGTTATTGCTTGGTGAGAGTCGTCCAACGCCCAAAGACGCAACAATCAGCCCGGTAAAGTGTTGGCCAGTAATTAATTTTGAACGCGCACGGTATATATTTATGACTACCTTAAACAATAGTAAAACATCAACAACAATATTACTGTGCATTATTGGATCCATTGAACGTCGAATACAAGGCAAAACGACCGCACATGCAAGGGAGAAATGCCTGTTTCACCACGACGAACGCCCCCCGCTCATTCTGCTCACGGTACGACCAGTACATTACAGAACCACTCACCGTATTCGTCCGACCTAGCTCGCAGCGACTATTTTCTGTTCCCCGATTGAAAATGTGGCTCTGTGGCAAAAGATTTCACTCAAATGAGGAAGTAGGGTTGGAAACAGACGCCTATTTGAAGGACTTGACGCGCAGCTACTACAAAACCGGCTCGGAAAATGTTAGAGGACCGCTACAATAGTGGCATTACTCTAGATTGAAATTATGTCGAAGAATAAAACAGTTTTTTCTTTAAAATGTCATTTTTCATTGGTAGGGCCAAGACTTTTCCAGCCGATGTAGGAGACTGTGTAGTAGTTTTTTTCTTTTATTATTTGGGCATTTCCTACTATATATTAACTGTAACACAGTAATTTCTATAAGTTGCAACATACAGTAAGAAAACTGGAGAAATTCATACATTTAGTTCTCCCTAAAAGTGGGGGGATTACAGTTTATTATTTAGAATTTTGATTCATGGATCTTTCTTCTTAGTTTCTTATCTGTACCATGAGTGAGCCCTGTTATTAGAATATATTTAATATATAGCCAAAAAATTTTATAATATTGAAAATAACTTAAACCTCCATTGATGATGTACTATTCGTTGTTCAAATTTGTATCTATTAACGATTTTTTACTACGACATTTTCTTCAGATTCTTTTCAGGCGGGCGTGAAGATGAACATTAGTCCCGAAACCGTCGCTCGTTTTATTACTCAGTTATTGTGAGAAGTTGTACGTTTCTTTAATAACAATTTTATTTATACTTTCAGAAAATGGTAATACCTACTGACGATGGCTTGATACTGCCTCTGAGATGGGTGTAGTGAAGGATCCTTACTCTCTCCAACCATTAACACACAAACATCTACAAAACTAACCCGTAAAGAAAAAATTAGGAGGAGAATAGAGTTTCTGCAAAATAAGTGCAACCAGCTTGCCAAGAAAAAGAGGAGCAGGAATGAAACTAATTTGCAAAAAGAGGACGTTCTTAATAACATTACCCTAGACCCTAGACGACTATATGAAGTTAACAAAGTTTTGTCCATCGAAAAATTGGCAGATTTTATGAATGTACATATACAACAATTACAGAAGCTCCCTAAAGGAAGACGCTATAGTATGAATTTTAAAAGCGAATGCATGGCATTGTATTTCACCATCCTAGATTATATAAAAACAAGCTAGTGAAGAAATTTGCCTTGCCTAGTCCTTCCACATTGTACAGATTTTTACAATTTAAGTATAGCTACAGGCACAGAAAACAGATTTGTGGAAACGTTTGAAAGTGAAAGTAGAAAATTTTCGAGAAAAAAACAAATTTTGTTCTATATGTATAGACGAATGAGCATAAAAGCCAACCTATTTCATAATATTGGAGCAGACAGAGTTATTAATCTTGAAGATGATGATGCTGAGAGAGTATTTATGCCTGCATTAGTAGCAACAAAATTAATGATGCGAAGGATTTACTCAAATGGGGTCAACCTCTATGTTTTTACGTCTACCGCTCAACTTGCTCTGGTCAAACACTGAAGGAGATATTAGTAGAAGTCATCAAAGAATTAAAACTTATTGGTTTTAAGAGTTGTAATGTGTTGTAGTTGGTGATATGGGCTCCAATATATACAACTTACGCAAACATTAGACATCAATCCCGATCACCCTTACGTTCACATAGAACAAGAAAAAATTGTATTTGTGTTTGATACCCCACACTTAGTAAAAGCCGTAAGGAATAATTTTATGAAGAATAAGTGTGTCTTTGAAGAAAAATAAATTTTGTGGGAGCATGTCATTGCATTTTTACAAACACGACAAGGATATAGCACTAGAGCCGCTCTCTAACTTACAGATTCACATATTTATTCTAATAACTATGAAAAAATGAAAGTGAAGTATGCGACTCAGATTTTTAGTGTAACTGTTGCAGCCGATTTAAATGTATATATTAAATTAGATTCGGTGTAATCCCCGTAGGCGCCGTTACGACAGCAGAATTTAGACACAATGGATAAATGCTTTGATATATTAAATTCTGCCAGAACAAGCTATGCAAAGCAATTCAACAGAGCATTCAAGGGCCTTGAATACCAAGCAAATTTTCTTCATAAATGCAATTCCTTGTTTGAGAATCTAAAAATTTATAATGCGAAAGAGGAAAGAACAAAGTCAAATGTTTCACATATTTCCGTGTAACAATTAATGGTCTTCTACATTTATGGGATCTTCTAAAGGAAAATACTGGCATGGAATACCTCTTTACAGAAGACTTGATCAAGACGCATTGGAAATTTTTTCGGATCTATTGGGAGACAGAATGGCAACTGCATGAACCCTAAAGTATCAAATTTCAGAGATCATTCAAGAGGTTATTATGTATGAAGCTTTTCCATTCTCGAACAGAAAATTGTGAAGGTGATACGGATAAAATGCTGTTACAATTAGGGGGATTACAAGACAAAGAGATAGAAAATCCAATAGGAAATCCAACAAATGCGATTATTCCATAAGAACTGTAGTGGATACGGAATATCAAAGCAGTGATATATTACAAAAAAAATTTACTCGCTATATTTGTGGATACTTAATAAAAAGTGCCTATTGGTTCATAGCTGTAGTATTTGCACTCTATATGCGAATCAGCACCAAGATTTTGATGACTCGTCCTTATTTTGTTACTTTAAGCTTATAATAATGCTAATTTGGATACCTTCGGGAATTTAAATATGCCTAATGACAATTTTGTTTATTTAATTGCAAAGTTGGAGAAAATATTCCAAACTCATTTTGAAGAAGTGGTGACTAAAAGTAGAATAATAAGACACCTTCTCAAAATGTTGAAAAATAATATCTTTTCCTTCACCCATGTCAACATTTTCCCTGTGTTTTATTTAATCAAATTATATTTTAGAATTAAACTGTATTGTACTCTAAAATATGTAAATAGAAATTTTAAAATAACTAAAAATAGGTCAATCATTTGGAGATAATAACTTTCTTTTTTAATTTGTTTCTTTTTATTGGAAATATAAGTGACACAAAGTAGATTAAACCTTGTATGTTGTATACGCAACTGATAAAATATGAAATTAGTAGAGACGGGATTTTAAGCAAAATGCCTCTTTGTTTAGATTAAAGGCAAATTTAAAAATAATACAAAATCTATATGTTCCTCGACAAATCAAAGCGATCTAGCTATATTTTTATTTTGCCTAGTTCCCTATTTGGACTTTTAACAGCCTAAATCGTGGGTTTTCGCCTATTTTGTCCTAAAATCATATTTATTTGGTGTAAACGTTTTTTTTTTTAAATTTTAAAAAATATGGTTTTTACACAGCTGCATCTTTCTTAAATGTAAATTTTAGTTTTACAGCTAAAATGCTATAAACTAATACAACGATGGGTTTTTCCCGTATATTGTGTGAGGGGCAAGTTTGGATGTGCCTGCCGTAAAATTTATATTACTACCCTATTGAAGATATATCCTCAATTATCGGCATATCGCTCTCGGTTCATTTACCTGCACCCACGTTTTTATTTTAACGGGAATCCCTATCGGCTTGTTTACGCCCTGTAATTTAAACCATATAAGCAAATTTCTTCTCCCTGTTAACGTGATTAATGAATACACGATGCCCATTCATAGTTTATACAATGGACATCTTGATATTGCAGTTTAGATTTTATATTTATTCTCTTAATGTTTCTTTGGAGCGTATATTTGTGTTTTTCCTATAGCGAGGTGGACTATTGACGAATCAGTATATAGTGAAAGACGTACTTTGAATTTTCATTTATATCGTAGCTTGCAACGAATATTTTTCGGTAGTTTTCTGTTGGTTTGTGCTTGTTTATCTACTCAGTGTATTGTGTATTTCCATCTACAACATGCCAAAATCCAAGGAATCACATAGCGATATAAGTTAAAAAATGGCTGAAGGCAATTGGAGGCACTACTGTCTTTCAGCTGAATCCAAGCAACAGTGAAGAGTTGTTTTGTAAAGCATGCGGAAAATGGAAAAGGACGTTTTGTTTTTTCTTTCCTAACTTGCTTCAAAAATATTATTGTAGTTAACTTGCAAAAAGAAAAATCATTTAGAGCAACATGCTACTGCTCCTGGACATCAGGCAAATCTTAGGAAACCGTTGAGGAACCAATGTTAATAGACCCCAAAAAATTCAAGAGAAATCGACGTTTTTAATCGAGATTTATGCGACGCTTTTATGTCTGCAAATATTCCTCTGGACAGTTTAAACTATTCAAAACTGCGAATATTCTCACTAACATACTGCAACTAGAATGTGGCAAGCGTGAAAAACCCTTTAAAGAACAACATATGTAACAAAATGTTACAATGAGGTAATTATATAATAAATAATAATTTAAAAATGTATTTTCATACTTGAGTGTCATTAAGATTTTGTTTACACCTATAATATTTTATTAATTTTTTAAGACTATTAATACTATTCACGAAGAAGTTGGAAACAACGATATTTGGATATCTATAGATGAGACGACTGACTCTAAAGGTCGTATTATGGCAAAAATGATTGTGGGTAAGCTTTGTTCTGAAACACCAGGAAACCGTATTTACTGGCTACAAAGCAACTTGAAAGAACAAATTGCAATACAATGGCAAGATTCGTGAACCAAGCTTTAGGTAAGATATATTATGCAAAAAACTTACTTTAATAATATTGTAAATTTAATGCTAGATATTTAAGTTAAAGGCAACTCTCGTATTTTAGGTATTTTGTAGCCAACAGATGGAATTAAGTACGAAAAAGTCAAGCTTTTAGTCACGGATGGTGCTTCTTATATGCTCAAATGTGGTACCAATTTGAAGATTTTTTATAAAAATCTTAATCATTTAACATGTTTTGCACATGGACTCAATTTGGTGTGTGAATGTCTAAGAATCAATATGCTAATGTTAATGGTTTAATTTCAATACCAGAGAGTCTTTTTAAAAGCTCCACTGCGTGTGGCAGTGTATGAAGAAAATCTGCCAGATCTCCCTTTGCCTCCCGTACCTGTCTTAACACGTTGGGGGAACTTGGTTAGAGGCGGTAGTTTTTTATGCTAATAATTTCGAAGCAATAAAATCAGTAATTACTTTTTTAGCAAAATTTTTAAATAAGATTGTTTTTATTTAACACTTTATGTTTTAGGTTGTAATATCGTTTGACAAAGATTCAGCTAACTGTATTGAGCAAGCGCAAGAATACTTTTCCAATCAAAATGTCAAAAACGATCTTTTATACATCAAGTCGCATTATAAATTTCTCATTGATAACATCAAAAGATTAGAAACATTCGGCCTTCCTCTTACAGATTCTGTTTTCAGTAATTAATAATGCCGAGCAGCTCTCAAGAATGCCCCAGGAAAAGTTGGCAAAATAATTTTGTCAAAATTTAACCAAGTGATTTCGAAAAATCCAGGTTTCAAACGGTTAAAGAGTTTGCTGAGCTGCTCAGTGCGAAGCAGTTGAAGCTACCGCTCATACCACAGCTGACTGGTCCATATTTAAGTTTTGTCCTACAACCTCGTGTGACGTAGAACGTTCATTTTCTTCGTACAAACTGCTGTTTTTCCGACCGAAGAACAAATTTTACTAACGACAACTTGGAAAGACATCTTGTGTGCTACGCAAACGCGAAATTTGAGGACATGTTACACGGGGATTAATTAATTTATTTATTATTTTAAACCAAATGAATCTACATATTTTGTTATTATTAAAATTTGTATTTTTATTTCTTTTTATGGCTGAAATGTACCTAAAATTACATTAAATATCGTCTTCTTATTCATGTTTTTTTTTAAATAAAATGATTTTTGTGTTTACCGTTTTTTTAAGTATTTGCCTAATATGCCTAAATCACTGTGTTTCGTGCTAAATACATAGTTTTTAAGGCCTAAAAAAGGGCCTTTTTAGCTGTTTTTTTACGTCCTAAAATCGCATCTCTAGTAATTAGTTTAAAAAAATCTGGAATATTTATCAATATTTAGGCATACTACATGCTAAAATATATATATGAATGTGAAAATCTGCATTTAAAAAAACAAGTGCAAATATTATCAGAATATAAAAATTACATGGTGTATTTTCTCATATAAGATCAAATACATTAAACTAGAACGGTATTTTATTTGTAAAATGTATGTTTCTTTCTAAAATTTTATCAATTACAAATGGAATTTATTTTTATATAAGTTAATGCCACCGTATCTATATTTTCAAATAGTAACTTTATTTTACATATGATATTAGCCGAATACAACCATGATGTCTAAGTCAATTTTGTTTATTCCAACCCTGACTCTTAGTTTCTCATATAGCGTCGAGGTCACGAAATCTGGCTTGAAAAGATCAAAAATGCCGACAGAGAGTGCAACTTTCGATTGTTATATATTCTGTGCATGGGCAGAAATTTTTCTGGCGACCGCTACCTCCACTACTACCATTCAGAGGCGAGATTGAAATCGCACTTTCAAGACAGTGCAGCGATGAACGACTGCAAGGTTCTGCTGCCAACAGCAGAGCAGGCAAACGTACAGTTCAAAAACTATACGAATAAGGAACCTGTTCCGTTTGTTGTTTACGCCGACTTGAAGTGCGCTCTCGTGCCGGGGGAGAACTGACAAGGCCATGTCCCCCATAGAATCGGGTACTACGTCAAATGCTCCTATGGTGACTCCCTAAGTTTATTATAGGGCTTCCCGTGGTGAGGGCTGTCAACGATGGTTTGCTGAAGAGCCGATGAGCCTCTTACGCCTGCGCCTGGAATTCCGCTCAATTTCACACTGCCACATCTGCAAGCGGTCCTTTGACATTCCCGATACAGGATTCGCGATCATGATCACCTTACTGGTAGTATCGCGGCGCGGCACATGAGGATGTAACATTGATTATAAGGATGCACATGTGATCCCAGTTGTCTTTCACAATCTAAGTGCTCCGATAGTCATTTTATTATCAAAACCCAGCGAAAATTTCGAAGGTCGCGTTGATTGCTTCCAATAAACAAAGAGCGCTACATCTCCTTCACCAAGAATATAGACGATAACCTAATAAAATTTTGATTCATTGATTCTTTCAGATTTTCGCACCCTCCCTATAAAACTAGCATTATACCCGCCCATATACACGAATTTAAATTTCAATTTCCAATTTAATGATTCAAATTTCAATTATTAACCCAAGTGTTTCTTTATGATTAGATCGATTCATTTGCAAAATTAGACGAGGCGAACTTGCCCGACAAACAAAATTTTACAATTCAATGACTGACTCGAACATTACCGATGGCGACTATGCGGATGCCAACGACGTGTGGAATTCTTTCGGGTGTTAAAATTTAGGCGAATACATCGACCTATATTTAAAAACAAGACATTATGCTATTGGCTGACGTACTTGAACAATTTCAGACTAGCTGCTTGAAAACTTACGGCGCATTATACTTTACCCGGTATACCTGGGATTGTATGCTAAAGTTTACCGTATAAATCTCGGCTGGTAACAGATATCGACATAGTACTGTTTATAGAGGAGATATCCGGTGGCCTAAGTCAGTGCTGGAACGTTATGCGGCCGCGAATAATAATATGAACCAAATTATCAACCAGATCGGCCATAAAAATTCTTGATTTATGACGACATTAACAATCACATGGATGGGCAATGTCACTGCCTTCCTTATGGAGGATTTGAGTAGGTAGAAAGCGACCTAAATAACTTAAATATAATGTACCTGCAGATAATCCTGAAGCTTACTTCTTGATGTGGATTTGGAGTACCCGCAGACATTCACGATGCCCATAGCGACCTCCCATTGTGTCCTGACACCGCCACCGCCAATTCTCGCGAAAAGAAATTATTAGCTACACTGTATAACAAAGAACGTTATGTTGTTCATTACCGTAATCTACAGCAACCCTAGAAAACGGGTTAATTTTAACAAAATTCATCGCGTCTTAAAATTTAATCAATCACTTTGGCTTAAATCCTACATCGATTTAAACACAAAACTAGAACGGCTGCTTCAATGAGTTTTGAAAAAAATGTGTTTAAGTTGATGAACAATGCCGTATTCGGTAAAACGATGGAAAACAACCGTAAACATTCTATCTGAAATTAATAACAAAATGGGAGGGACGATACGGTGCTGTGGCATGGGTCGCGAAGCCAAATTTCAAACCAAGTACCATTTTCGATGAAAACTTGGTAGCAATTGAATTGAATAAAACCGAAGTGTATTTTAACAAGCCAATGGCATGTGTATTCTCGATATTTCTGAATTAAAAATTTACGATTTTCATTACTCGTATATGAGGAGTCGTTCGGTGATAATGCACGAGTCTGTTATAGAGAACTGATTCCCTCATATATGAGGTGTGGAGTGTGAGGATTTGTTTGAAGTAATTTGACGCGACGCTTCCGAACACTTCGATACCTCCGATTACCCCGCGGTAATGTTTACAATATGCCTCGTGAAAACAAAAGGTGCTGGGCATGATGAAGGATGAGACGCCGGTAAGGTCACGAGCGAGTTTGTCGGGATTCGCTCAAAGATGTACGCCTATAAAGTGGATCGGGTGGACAAAGACAAAGGCGTAAAGAGCCATATCGTCAAACGCCAAACCACGTTTGATGATTATATGATGTTTTTTGCGCGAGGGTTGATGAAACAACCGTTGAACAGAAATTGTTAAAATCCAACAACCATCAGGTCTCTACAGTATTACAAACCGAAACTGCGGTTGGGAATACTACGGTGAGGGCAAGAAGCCAAGATTTGCTGATCACGTCCTAGTTTTTATGCTGAGAGGTATTATACGGAAATGGAAGCAACCTATGGGCTTTGCATTTTGTGAGAGTAGTACTGAAAAAGTTGAACTTGTTAAGCTAAAAAAAAGATATGATACGAGGAGCGCGGGGTGCTGGCCTGCATGTATTAGCAACTATATGTGACCCAAGGTACAAATAATAGAGCAGCAATAAAACGTTATTAGAAGAGACCAATGTTGAATATTTAAAGAATCAAACAGAAAACCGAAATTTTGGATTTTTTAATTGATAAAGAAGAGGTAATTCCACTATATGATCCACCACATTTGTTAAAGGGAATTCGCAATATGTTGCTAGAAAAAAACCTGAGATTTAAATGGCAGAAATCAAGTTACCAAATAGCATCTTGGGAACATATACGTGCATTTTATGAATTAGATGATGGAAATGAAGATAGAAAAATGTGTAGAAAATTAACTGACCAACATGTTATACCTGAAAAAATTGCCAAAATGAACTAACTATTGTGCGACGTACGTGTAGTACGTTCTTGCACTTCCCAAATTCAGCACAGGCTAAGAGGTTGCATAAATTATATTCAACAGTTAAAGGTTAACAGATAGGTGTCCTCCTTGGGGCCCTCTCCCCTACATAAAACGATGCGAAGTTTGTGAATTAAACCAACGAGCAAACTGCAAGGGAAAATATGAATCGCAGATCCATGGAAACATCTTCATACTGACATATATGAAATGAATAATAAAACTTATATTGTATGGACATACATGTATACTCACGCCGGATAGAAGCACAGGAATTTAAAATGAAAGCAACCAACGAAGTTGTTAATTTTCTGATACGTTTGGTTACTAGACTGCGCACCAGGTAAGTTATTTTCTTGTAACTCTTTCAATAGTGTACAATTGTAGGGTTATTGTAATATCCAAACACACCCTTACCTCAACAACCTCCCTCACAGTTATTTTTATATCGAATCATGAAATCGAAGTTATCAGTAAATACAGAATTACCACAACCAATGATAATTAATTATAAAGATATTAGTGCTCAAAATTAAGAGAATAAAACACAAACGACATAGATAAAACAGTTAAGAATTTACACCATCAAAACTTACTTTTGTAACAATCTAAAATAATTAAGAGCATCTTGGAAATATTGAAACTGTATTACTGTAATATTTTGCAGGTTTCAATCAAACCAGAAAAAAGTGATGAATTTGACACCAAAGAAAAACTATTCTATAAGAAATAGTGTTGCTTAAACGAAAATATAATTTATGCAAAAATAAAAACTTAAAATTGTGTATAAAAATAAAAGATATAGAAATTTAATAAACAGAGGTAAACTTAATTTATCATACAAGGTAAAATTCATCCCATTGCATGTATTTTTTTAATTCACAGATGCTTAATTATCAGAAACATCGTAAAAGGATGCGTTTTACACGAACCCCGAGATCTTACACTTTTTGAGGAATGTATTTATTCTGCCTACTTTTCGCAGTTTAAAAAAAATGCCAGCGAGTGTACGTAAGACCAGGCATTTGCGAAAACTTCTTTGACACTCTTGCCTTTCGTACTAAGCGGATGTCGCAGCAGTTTAAGTTCGCATTTTATTATTTGATGAAATAAGTATTGAACCTCACCTACATTATTTGAAAAGTAGTGATTTCACAGATGATGGTAATGAACGTCGTCTTGAAATCACCGATCATGTTTAGGTGCGGATATTGAGGGGAAAGTGTGAAAATTGAAAGAAACCTGTTGCATAAGTTTTTGCCAATCCACATCTGCAGCATGCATAGCTCGTGATTTCAAGGTTATTGTTACAAAGCATTTGAGTGTGGACTCAATGAAATTTACGTCGGTGTGTGATCAAGGGGCAACAATGTAAAACCAGTTAATCTATAACTAAAAAACATATGCATTGAAAGGTAAACCCTTACAGGACAACATTATCTTTGGTTGACAATGCAAATCAACCCTCTTTCTTGATCCTCCACATTTAATAAAATTTTTCCGAAACAACTTACTAACAAAAAATTTATACTTTTACTTTGACAATACAAAAAAGAATTGGAAAAGGGTCACACACTATCGATGCATACTAACATTTATACCCGCTTGGAGACTTGGGTCTTAATGCCGAAACTTGCAGAAATACATGTTATACCTCAGGCGAATTAGAAAATGAAAGTTTTCGCTTTGCACTTAATCTTCAGTGGTTCTGTTTGCAGCTGGTGTTAATAATTACGGGCCAAAGCGAACGTGACGGTTGTGACACTGTTCTTTTGTGTAATTTTCTGGATAAAGTGTTTGACAATGTCAATGGCAGGTTTGAAAAAACAAACATAAAATTGCGTTTTCCGGTAAATTGGTGCTAAAATGGCTTGAAAACCCCAAGCAACTTCGAAGAGCGCGACTGTTGTAAGACTTAAGATCAGACGTGCGATCCTCGGCGTACAACAGTTGTATCTATCACGTTAAGCGACCGAGAATTTCACGAGAAGCGACCCAGAATCATTATGACGTTTCCCTGGCGTTGTACGCTGAGCGTTATAAGCAAAACACGCGTTACATCATCTCGCAATTACAATCGGCAATTCAGCTGAAGTGGAGGAAATAGTTGATGCAGAACACCAGCTTATTGATTTCGTTTTCTAAGATGAAACGTCTGTTGCACCCGATAAGGAATTCGCTCATCTGAGGTTTCAACTTCGGTTTCAATTGCTTCTTCGAATTTATCTGAAGTATTATCAGCAATTGGGCCGTTGCAAAAGAAAGTAGCAATGAAAAAAAGCAATAAGGTCGAAAGCCGATGAAACAGTATTCTAATGTCACCAGAAAATACGCAGCTTTGAATGATAAAAAACGCTAGCGCGAAGAGTAAAGTTCAAAGTTGCCAGCTAGAAAACTATGAAAAAGGCACCAGAAAAACCAAAGCAGTCATTGCCGTCTGAAACAACGCGAAAATTTTTGAGGTCAAAGCCAGCAGCTAAACGAGAAACTTCAGACGAAGATGGAGATTTTGTATTATCTGTTTGAAAAATATCCCTTTCCCAACGCTTACGAAATTCAATACGATTGCGTACAACAAACGAGAAGTGGACTTAAAATGTGTTAAAAATGCGCGATTCATGGTACACTTGTCCCCAGAGTAACTCAGATGATTCAGACTAAAATCTTATTTTCTTGTCAATTTTATGCTTAAACTTTTTTTATTTTCATATTCAAGTTTATTTTTCTCAAAATGTAGGAAGTATCTGATGAAAATATTGAAAAAAGACTTGAATATTAAATAAGAATTACTTACAATGTGTTCTTTAATAACTTTCCCAACTTTTTCAGCTGATTTCTGAAAGGTGTCCACCTTGGGCCCTTTTTTTGAAGTGTTATTTAAAACCAGGGTAAATTTTTCTGTGTGATGTCAGAATGTGGTTTCATGAAAAATTTGCTAATGAGATAGGTTCAAGGGATGGTAATTATCTAAGGAATATAATGTCGTTAAATTACAATTGTTTAAAGAAAGGTGTCCTCCTTGGGGCCCTCTCCCTACATAAAACATGCGAAATTTGTCAAATTAAAACCAACGAGCAACTGCAAGGAAAATATGATCCCGATCCATGGGAAAAATCTCATACTGAATTATGAAATGAATAACAAAACTTAATTGTAGGACATAATTATACTCACGCAGATAGAAGCACAGAAAATTTAAAAGAAAGCACCAAAGAAATATTAATTTTGATACGTTGTTACTAACTGGGCACCAGTAAGTTATTTTTAATCTTTATAGTGTAAATTGCTGAATTTCAACAATTTGAGGTCAATTTTTTCAGGTCCCTACCATCATCGCTCTAATGAATTGGCAGAACAAACAGAATTTTCAAAGAAATATTGAAGAAATACTCAATGTAGGGTTATTGTAATATCCAAACACACCTTTACCTCACAACCTCCCTCACAGTTATTTTTATAAACGAATCATGAAATCGAAGTTATCAGTAAATACAGAATTACCACAACCAATGATAATTAATTATAAAGATATTAGTGCTCAAAAATTAAGAGAATAAAAACACAATAAGACATAGAATAAAACAGTTAAGAATTTGCCACCATCAAACTTACTTTTGGGAACAATTTAAAATAATTAAGAGCATCTTGGAAATATTGAAAACTGTATTACTGTAATATTTTGCAGGTTTCAATCAAACCAGAAAAAGTGATGAATCTGACACCAAAGAGAAACTATTCTATAAAGAAATAGTGTTGCTTAAACGAAATATAATTTATCAAAAATAAAAACTTAAAATTGTGTATAAAAATAAAAGATATAGAAAATTTAATAAACAGAGGTAAACTTAATTTTATCATATAAGGTAAAATTCATCCCATTGTATGTATTTTTCTTAATTCACAGATGCTTAATTATCATAAACATCGTAAAGGGATGCGTTTTACACGATCCCCGAAATCTTACAACTTTTTGAGGAATGTATTTATTCTGCTACTGTTCGCAGTTTAAGAAAATTGCCAGCGAGTGTACGTATAAGACCAGGCATTTGCGAAAACTTCTTTGACACTCTTGCCTTTCGTACTAAGCGGATGTCGCAGTCAGATAAGTTACGCATTTTATTATTGATGAAATAAGTATTGAACCTCACCTACATTATTTGCAAAGTAGTGATTTCACAGATGATGGTAATGAACGTCGTCTTGAAATCACCGATCATGTTTAGGTGCGGATATTGAGAGGAGTGGTGAAAATGGAAGCAACCTGTTGCATACAGTTTTTGCAAATCCACATCTGCAGCATGCATAGCTCGTGATTTTCAAGGTTATTGTTCACAAAGCATTTGAGTGTGGACTCATGTAATTACGTCGGTGTGTGATCAAGGGGCAACAAATGTAAAACCAGTTAATCTATAACTAAAAAAACATATGCATTGCAAGGTAAACCCTTACAGGACAACATTATCGTGGTTGGACAATGCAAAATCAATCCTCTTCTTGATCCTCCACATTTAATAAAATCTTTCCGAAACAACTTACTAACAAAATTTATACTTTACTTTGGACAATACAAAAGAATTGGAAAATGGTCACACATTATCGATGCATACTACATTTATACCTCGCTTGGAGACTTGTGTCTAATGCCAAAACTTGCAGAAATACATGTTATACCTCAGCGAATTAGAAAAATGTAAGTTTCGCTTTGGGACCAAGTCTTCAAGTGGTTCTGTTGCAGCTGGTGTTAATAATTACAGCCAAGCGAACGTGACGGTTGTGACACTGCTCGTTTGTGTAATTTTCTGGATAAAGTGTTTGACAATGTCAATGGCAGGTTTGAAAAAACAAACATAAAATTGCGTTTTCCGGTAAATTGTAAGAATGCTTGCCCTCAAGCAACTTTTTGGAGTAAAGCAATACATGTATTTGAAACCATGGAATTCATAAGGAGACGCCTAATGACAGAGTGAGCCTCAAGTTTTTATCGAATTTTATTTTTACACTCACAGGGTGTGATTTGATTCGTAGAGCCCCAAGAGATCTTGGTTACGAATCCTTCAGCCTAAATCGTTTAATCAAGATGCTCTTTGCAAAGTTCTTCGATCAAGTGAGGCAATTTGGGTGTAGAAACGCAAACCCGTTCATGTTTTCTTGTTACTATAAAAGTTTGCTTGTGAGCAATTTCTTGCAGTTCCATTCGCCAACTTTTAATTGTGAAGATGACCAAACGGAGGCTGTTCTTTTACAGTCAAATATTTTATTTCGAATATTTCATCGGAGCCAACACCAGACCAGCTCCAGATTATCCATGTAGGCAACTGCCTAGGGTTGCCCAAAAAATAAGTCGAAGTAGTTTTGATTTGCTTTACAGGGATTCTTTTACAATTTCACAAAATAAGCTTACAAGGTACATACCTATTTTTTCTCTAAAATAAAACTCAATTACACTGACAGACACATACAACTGTCCTGACGCTACCTCCCTCAGCATTACTCGGCACTGTTTCAATATAATTTCAGACGCATTCCAAATTAACTTCACGCACTTTCATTATTTAGGTTGGCAGCACTGAATATTTGCTTGTTGTTTCGGATGAGAAAGAATACTGGGGGATTCCCCGCTTCGCTCGATGCGCTGAATCATAGACAATATATTTTTGCATTACACTTTTATTTCTTCAATTTTCATTTTGTTCGTCATTGCGACCGTCAATTGTGTTAAGTTTTTATTTAAGTGATTTAATTTATTAATTTCAAATATACACCCTGAAAAAAATTTTGCTATCATAGCGATACCATTGGGTTATGTAACCATCTAAAGTATTGATAATCGTAAATCGTCAATCTAGCAATACTTTGTTTGCATAAAGGTTAGATCGCTATATTAGCCGTACCGCATGTATCTTAATTAGCTCTCTACAGTATTGCTATAAGTAGATTGTAAAAATACTATTTAAAGTATTGCTATTAAGTAGGACTGTCAAATACCTTATAATATTATATTTTCATACTATTTAATTTAATTTATAAATAAAAAAATATATATTATCCATGAAAACAGCAGGCTAAGCACGTTTTTTCAGAAAAATTATTTAATCAAAATGTCGGCAGCACCCGAAAGAAAAAACACCAAAGTGGATCAGAGAAAACGAAAAAACAGCAAAACAACAATACAAACTTAATGACAATTAAAAAGACACCAAAACTTTTTCAACTCGGGTTTACCCGAAATCAACGGAAAATGAATCTGATCGTGCCTCTACAACTCCAAGTACTTCTGCTAGCGCAACCACGGCGCACACTGGTTCAGATTTAAAAATTGAGTGGCCAAAAATGGTTTTCTAGTCTCTTTAAATTAATTATTACATAGCAGTGTCTGTTTAGCATATACCAGCGATAAAGAAAATGCATATTTCACACTTGAACTATTTATGTTTAACTTTAGATATCGGTTTGAAGTTATGGGTTTCGTATTGAAGGTTTAGTTGTTGTTTTCAGAAGAGCGTAAAGGTGGTGTAAGTTGTAATAAAGTTGAAGGTAAACTAAAGGAGTGATATGAGCAAAATATTAAAGGTTAGTCCGTTTACTTTCGGAAAACACCAGCGCAAAGGCGCATTTTAGGATTAGAAAGAGAAGTTGGTGCTAACCGAGAGAAATAGCTATGTATTTCTTACCTACAGCAAAACCAACAAACATTTACCTCATTTCGACGTCAGTTGTTGATGTGTTTGTTGTTGAATTCGTTTCGTGCTTTCTACTTTTAATATTGTTATTGGCGTACTATTTATTAAAAAATCAGTTTTTTCTCAAAACTATTTTGAATTAGGGTAATATTCTCTGTAAGTATTTTGTTTTAAACAGATTCTAATTAAGTTGTATTAAATAATTAAGTTACAGGTGAGAATGTCCGAATCATCGAACATCGCTAAGAAGAGACAAGTTTTTGCGTGAGCATCACGAAACATTGTTTTTAATGTCTACAACTATTTAAAAAAATATAAGACAGAAGGTATGATAATATTTTTTTTAAGTATTTTTTAATACTATTTTTTTTTACATATTCATATGTCAGTGAAGTCATTATGTTTGTTTACAGGTAACATTTTAGATATTGTTAGTGAAGCTACGGGAAGATCTAAAGTACTGTTGTCAGAATTATTCGAAAGAGTAATTCTGTTGAAGCAGAGCAAAGTGGCAGTTCTTCAAAAGACAATGTTGTAAGACATTCACCAAAATCTACTGTGGGATAATGCTGGGGAAGCAGTTTTACGTCAGGTTATTCCAATTTTCACATAACTGACAAACAGAGGCCTACATTAATGCTGTATATAACAAAATACAGTCAGATGATACCATTGGTTTGTAGGCAAGCGCAGCTCTTTAAGAAAGTTAATATTAAAATTAGGATTTAGGTACGTACTAATATTCAATTTATTATTATTTTAGTAATTAATATATTTATCAAATAACAGGTGGAAGAAGGCTACTGATAACCGAAAGCTTTGATGGAAAGATCAAATATACGTGAGTTAGATCCTCATATATCCGAAATGTTACAAATTATCGGTTACAACGTCGACCAATCGTGTATACAGTGAAGCAAAATAAATTTTTATTTAATGTTCAAAAACTAAAGTATTGTATTTTAGACGAAACATACCTCCATGCCAGTCATACAACTCCATATGAACGGGTTGATAACTCTAGCAATGGACTTAAGTGCCCTATATCAAAAGGGAAACGTTTAATAATTCTACATGCAGGTACATTAGTAAAATTTCTTCTAAATTTTTTAGCATGTACTGTATATTTATTGTTTTAGGTAGTGAACATGGATTTATTGATAATGCCTTGTTGATCTATAAATTCGGCGAAAAAATGGAGATTATCATGACGATATGAACTTCATAAATTATAAAAGGTGTTAGAAAAACAGTTGATTCCAAATTTACCACCTAAATCTGTTGTGATGGATAATGCAAGCTACCACAACGTTCTCTCAGTTAAACATCCAACTACTAACAGCAAAAAATCAGAAATGATAAAATGGCTAAGTGAACGTGGCATCATATTTAATGGAAATTTGACAAAAGTTGAATTGTATAGATTAGTACATATGCATAAACCAAGTTACAAGAATTACACTATAGATTCTATATTTGCAAAAGATGGACATACAGTGTTGAGATTGCCCCCATATCATCCGGAACTCAACCCTATATGAAAAGATATGGGCAATTTTAAAGGGCAGAGTAGCATCTAAAAGTATAACTTTTAAACTAAATGATGTCGAGGACCTCGCTAATGAGAATTTGGAAAAATCATCAACACATAATGGATAAGCTAACCGATGAACTTATTATAAACCTTGATGATGACAGTGACAGCGATTTTGATTTTTCTTCTGATGATTAAATTAAAATTATATTTGATATAGTTAATTTAAGTATGTTATATTATCTTTAAATGTATAATAAATAAAGTGTAATTACATTCCGATTACTCTTTTTTATTAAGTAAAAATATTAATTATTATAAACAACAGACCAAACATTTCTCACCTATTTTTTTTTGAGCACTGGAATATTCCTACTTTTTCTTTTAAAGAAATTATTTAATACATAAAGTGAAATGAAAAATTAAGAAAAAATACATTAATATACACATAAGTAAGATTTATGCTATTACTAAATCCTATAAATTATGAAACTGTTAATACCATCAGAATCTAAATTTGTTTTGTATAAAAAATTACAATTATATACAATTTAATACACGTTTAACTTCTCGTATACTTTAAAAAGCACGCGTATTACGGCTATTTGTCACTAAATATCAGGACTATACAATAAATTTCAATTTCTTGAAAGCCATATTGCTGAATTGTAGCCTGTGAAACTGCAGCACTATGAATGAATGCAATGTCATGCTGTATTCTAATATTGTTTCTTAATTTATGCACAAAGGCGCATGAGTTGTTGGCATTGTTTACGTTCCTTAAAATCAATCAATACCCATTCTTCAATTCAATGACTAAAATTTTTTTATGACATTATCGACTTGTGAGAAGTAAATAATATTCTTCAACTAAATCCTTTATGATTGGGCAGCTGAAAATTTGTTAATAGCTGCATCAAAACTTGAAATATAGAAGTTATTTTGCGACTACAGAATTGAGAGCACCCGATCTGTATAACCTGAGGCCCTTTATTCTTCGTATTGCTACTTTCTACATGACATTGCTAGCTCTTGCATACGTGTTTTCATTACTTGTTGTTTGGTAAACTGTGGTGATTAAAGGTTGAATATTCAAAATTCACACCTTCAGGAAAATATCTTTGAATCGGAACCCTTTATACTGCTAAATGAGGTCACCGGTATGTCCGTTTTGCTTCAGAGGACCACAATTGTTCCACCACCTTTTTTCAGACAGGACCTGGTATACTTCACTTAACAAAAGTGATAACGCCATTAGGAGCCACACCAACTATTTTTTATGTCCAAGTTTTTCTATGTTTATACGAGCGTGTATGTTAGTCGCTGTTTCTCCATATTCTTTGGACTACATAATTATAGCTGGTGGCAATCAATAAAAGTGTGTTCTGCAATTCGTGAATGATGGCCGAGCACGATGGCAAAACATCTTGGTTCCTTTTCCTTGATGGAATATTTTTCATCCAATTTTACAAAAAGTATCTGATGTAGAGCATGTACCAGTCATAACACATATTTGTTTATCGTAGCACTACTACAATGTAAACGACTGTCCAATCTTCATGTGGCGAAATTCATTCGTAGTTTCATAAGTGCTATAAATGTGACATTGGTCCTCTTTGGGATTCTTTCAACTTCCTATCCTAGCAATACAATTTATTTAAACTTAATCAGCATTGTCTGAAATATTACATTCAATATTATCCCTGCTATTTCAGTCCTGTGTAGCATTACAACATGGGTTTGTCATCGGTTAGCTTTTATGTGCCCAAAACGAAATTGTACATGTAGCTTTTTCATCTCTTTCAAGCAGATATCCACTTCTGTGTTTAAAAAAAAAATTTTCGTGCGTCCACAATAAAGCTGTGTAGTCAGATTGGATACTTCAGAGCAAGAAGTCATCTGGCTTTCAAACAAAAAAAAAATAAAAAAAAAGAAAAAAAAAAAAAAAAAAAAAATAAAAAACAAGAAAAACAAAAAACAAAAAGAAAAGATCATAAAAAATAAAAAAAAAAAAAAAAAACAAAAAAAAAAAACAAAAAAAAAAAAAAAATAAAAAAAAAAAAAAAAAAAAAGAGTAGAGAAGAAAAAAGAATAAAGTGTTTGTTTCGAGAAGCTGAGGTCACATTCACCAAGTATGGTAAACATTAACTATTGTTTTGTTCAACAAGTTAATTAGCTCTCATCTTCTTATGTTGATAATATTTGGTAGACTCTTTTGCTAAAAATCTGACAAATTATAAAAGATATTAATAGGTGGGTAACATTGTACATAATTACTAAACTCGTTTCTCTGGAGATGCAATTCAGTTTTCTTTCCTACATTTTGAAATCAAACAGTGTGGGCCCTTTTTTTTCTATCACCATTTGCGAAATGGCAGGAAACAAAAAAAGAAATATTTTGTTGGGTTCTCGATTTTTGACGTGGGCAAATAAATACTTATTAACCCCACACATCTAAGTTCTTTACTATTTAAAAACCTTATCAAATCTATCCACCGTTTTCTTGCTTTATTTGCCGGAAAAAAAAAAAACCACAGTTTTTTTGCTCCTGTTGTTTGCACAGAGGAGCGAAACACTAACCATTTTCACTGTGACAAAATATGAAATCAGTAAAAATAAAACTTAAATAATGTATACATGGATATAATACCTTCAAAATATAAAAAATCACTATAAACAAAACACAATAAACATCCCACGCACTAAAATATTTCCAATGATTAAAATACTTTACTTTTTTTTAAAAATAAATTTTGTAAAAATTTTCCTTATTTTTTTTCACTAATAATAGTCATTTAAAAAACCTTTGCCCTTTTATACGGATTTTCATGAAAAACTTCCAATTTTTGGGAAAAAAAGGTTTTCTTGGGCCACGCCTTTTTTTGACTCAGACTTAGGCGTCCTTTTCGCTCAGTTTGGGTGTCTTCCGAAAGAAAAACGCAGCCCCCCTTTTTTTTTGTTATTGTTTTAATTTTTGATTTACTTCATATACTGAAGTTGAAATTTTTTTAAAAAAGTACCCCTTTTTTAAAACTTTTGTTGAGTAAAAAAAAAAAGTTGCAAATAGTTTTCATTTTCGAAATCTTTACTATGTTACTAGATTATTTACTTCACAATTCTATATATTTTATTTGCCAATTCGTGCCTAAATTTAAAAATTTTTTTTGTTTCGGTAGGGGCAACAACCCAAAAAAATTAATTCAAAAAAAGGAGTTATTTGAGTAATAAAAAAGTCGAACTTTCGTTAAATATTTATAAAAAAGGACACCGAGTACTCCTTTAAGTACATACAATCTGTTAAGTGATAAAAGAGATTTGGAAAAAATTGAAGTTGGAATAGAAAAAAAAAATTTTTTTTATTTTATCCTTTTAAATAAAAACGGAAATCTTCTAATCGACAAATTCGTACTAATTTCAAAGCACGCGCTGGCTAAATCCACTGCTAACGTTTCTGCTAAGATCTGAAAATATTTAGAAAAAGTTGTCCCACAACAAAATGGGGAACCAGTAAAGAGTTCAATTGTCCCCCAGCGAGAGAAAAATATTCATGACAGATTATGGCAAGAAATGTGTAAATTCGGGGGAACGGTAAATTTTAGTAAAATTCCCGATAAATAATTAAGGGCCTATTTTCATGGGATTCGACTTTAGGGCCACACTTCTCAAACAGCCAAAGGCCCCGGAATGAATCTGGGCGTCGAAGCTCTCCCCCACCCACGCCCAAGAGGATGTTTCCTTTCGTACGGACCACAGAAACTCTTCTTTGCAGCTTGCACCACAAAAAAAATATACGCGGTTTGAACGCCTTTTATAGCAAAATTTACTCGTTTTTTTGTCCTTCTACGTATGCGTCTTGCATGTAACGGCGCGCGCTCATCCGAATTCGTAACGTCGTGCTTATCAAAAGGGACTAACTACATCATAATGACCCTTCAAAAATACACTGAGACAACTAAATGGTTTTTAAAATTTGAAAAAAGAATTAAAAAAATAAATTTACGATTTCACAAAATTTTAAAAACTAAACAAGACAGGGAAAAAAAATTGAAACAAAAATTTTCTTCGTTTTTTCCGAATTTAAAATCTTTAAATTTGCGAAACGGGATTTTTTGTCCAATTGGAAAAATATATTATTTTTTTTATTTTTTTTATATTTTTTTACAAAGATGAAATTGTTTTTTATTGTTACTTTTGAAAATAAAGTATAAAATTTTACATTTCCAAATTATAATTACTTAATTGGGTCAATATTATTTCTTAAAGTAAGCTTAAAAGGGATTTTGTCAAATAGATGATTTTTTGGGCCCTTAATTTTTCCCAAACCCGGACTACTGGGCGGCTTTAAAACGGGTGAATTTTT